>JAHKKF010481486.1:0-20470 GCA_019740295.1 Labeo calbasu | reverse complement strand
GCAACTATTACAGAAAGTTCAAATGCTTCCTGATGCTTCAGAAGGAAAAACTATGCATTAAGAGCCAGGGGTGAAAACATTTGAACAGAATGAAGATGTGTACATTTTTCTTATTTTGCCTAAATATCATATTTTTTTCAATTTAGTACTGCCCTTCAGAAGCTACAAAAGATACTTCCATGTTTCCCAGAAGACAAAACAAGTTAAATTTACCCTGATCTTCAAATTTCAAAAGTTTTCACCCCCTCCCCCGACTCTTCATGCATTGGGTTTCCTTCTGAAGCATCAGTGAGCGTTTGAACCTACTGTAATAGTTGCATATGAATCCCTTAGTTGTCCTCAGTGTGAAAAATGGATCTCAAAATCATAATCATTGTTGGAAAGGGTTCAAATACACAAAACGCATTTATTGTTTATTCCTAGTTATTTCCAACCCATTCACAAGCTAATCCCCAAACGTGGGAAAAAGCCACATTACTATAGTTTTACGCTACAAATGTGCTGTTCCAATTACATGATAGCAAACATCCTGAAATCTCACCTTCATCTCAGTTCTCCTCCCTAGAGAACAACCCAAGTAAAAAGCAGCACAGTTTACCCCACTCTCCCCGATATGTAAACAGAACCAAACAAGTTGGCCGGGAGGCAACTTTGTCACCACAGTGTCGGGGAGGTGCCACTGGTTGAAGAGCGACTACACATGGCGCACACATCCTATTGAATTGCTGGTTTTTAATTACAAAGGCTTGAAGGAAGACATTCAGGTCCACGTGAATGACCAATATCTGACGAGGATAAGAAAACCACCCCGAAGACGCAACACACACCCGAAAGAGGATACCGATGTTGCTGAGTGACAGCTCACAACCACGTTCAACGCAGAGCTCCGTGCGCTAGAAGGTCACGGAGAAGCAGTGGCTCCGCGTGAGGGGCAACTGTCTGAGACGCTGGGGAAAACAGCGGGATAGACTGGCACAAGGGGGAGGGGGAATAAAGGAGGGGTGTGAGCCAGCTTGTCATTTATCAGTATTTTTATCACACCGTGACTATTTCAAGAGGAGGGAGGTAGCAGCCAGTACACAAATAGACACCAGCTGAACATCCCCCCATCGGTGAAACGCTAGCGAGAGACTGAGACACCCATGTCAAGCTTAACCTACAGGTGATCTGCTAGAACACATGTTTTAAGTCAAATGGAAAATAGGTAAGGACTAGAAAGACCAAAACAGCCAATAGATGAATATTACACAAGGTTTTACCAAGATTTTACTTCATTGCCTTGCAGATCCTTCAGTATCTGGTTAGGTAAGTCTTGACAAACACACTGTGAATAAAGATCAACAAAAATCTCTAAATAAAAACACGCCTCAATTGACACTCCCCAATCCATTCTTGACTGGAAATGCCAGTCCAGATTGACACAGTGGCGGATCTCAAATCTTCACCCAGAAACACACAGCCACTCTAACAACTAACATTGCTAAAGGAGTAAATAAAATAAGTCTTCATCTGACCTAAAAAAGATTTACATGGAGAGCAGCCTGAGATGATTAAAAATCATTACACTACATCAGGCCAAAGAGATTATATTTGATTCCCTCAAACCACATGAAAAGTTCTTGAGGGAAAAATGCTGACCAACATTTTCAGACTGCAAATCACTAAGACTGGGTATGGCTTGGCAAGGGACACTTTTCAACAAACATTTCATCTCCACTATAAACAAACCATACACTCAAACTGACTCCAAATCAGTCTCATGAGACTTCAACTGCAAGCTGCTTACTGCTGGTACAATTCTGCCAGTGAGTCACTGAAAGAGGATCAGTCTTTTTGGTTAAAACTGACCTCAGAAACAACCTACCCACCGTGATTAATTTTAGAGAAAGCTATTAGGGCTCTTTCTATGGGTTTAGGTCAAACAAATGATCTCAAGATCTGAGCTCAGATCAAAACAGACCACTTGCAGCTCAAGTGTAACATGCATCAATTAAATCTAAATGACTACCTAAAACTTAAAAATAAAATGGAAAACTGATGGACAATTGATGTACCTCTGAAAGTGGTTTTATAAACTACTGACCCAACTTCATCAACATACGTTTTAAAAAAACGCCAACCTACAACTACTATAAGTGTATTTAACTTTACACACATACTGATTATTTATATTAAAATGTAATCTATATTATCACACAGCTCTCTATTTAAAGTTGGATATATCTACACTACCATTCAAAAGGTTTTAAATAGTAAGATTTTTTTGTGTTGTTTAAATACGTCTCTTCTGCTCACCAAGCCTGCATTTATTTGATTAAGAGTTAGCAAAAACAGTAACATTTTGAAATATTACTATTTAAAACTGCTTTCTATTTGAATATATTTTAAAATGTAATTTATTCATGTGATTTCAAAGCTGATTTTTTAGCATCATTAATATCATAATATTCTGATTTGCTGCTCAAAAAAATCATTATTATGAGGTTGAAAACAGCCGAGTAGAATTCTTTCAGGTTTCTTTGATGAATAGTAAGTTCAGGAGAACAGCATTTATCTGAAGTTATAGAAATATTTTGTAACATTATAAAAGTCTTTATCATCACTTTTGATCAGTCAAGCATCCTTGCTAAATAAAAGTATTATTTTCTATAATTTCTAAAAAATATATATATACTGATTCCAAGCTTTTGAATGGTATAGTGTATAATGTTACAAAAGCTTTTTATTTCAGACAAATGCTGATCTTTCGATCTTTCTACTCAAAGAATCCTGAAAAAAAGTACTCAACTGTTTTAAATATTGATGATAATATTTAATAATAAATTACATTTTTAAATATATTCAAATAGAAAGCAGTTTCTTAAAGCAGTAAAAATATTTCACAATATTACTGCTTTTGCAGTATTTTGGATAAAATAAATGCAGGCTTGGTGAGCAGAAGGGACTTCTTAAAAAAAAAAAAAAAAGACAAAAAAAAACTTAGTACTGACTGGTAGTGCACATATAAGTATATCCAAGGTTATTCACATACATACTGTACAGCAAACCACGGCATGTTTACATAATCACAAAATGTAAACTACGCTATCAAGATTTTCTAACTGTACTATGAAACGGTGTGTATTTTAAGCACTACAAATCAAACTGACTTGACATAAAAAGCAGAACAATACAACCAGATCTACTTTGAATCTTCCCAGCTTTTGAACTTTTTGCAAGGATACAGAAATTAAACTAGAGATACACATCTCCTCAGACACAAAAAAAGAAAACACAGCGAAGCCAACATGTCAAAGCAATATCTGTAATAAACTCATGACAGCATTTTTGAAAACACAAGTCTCTTCTTTTTGTGGTAAAGAGGAAACCTATTAGTTAAGACTGTTGCGTTGTTTCCTGTTTGTACTGCAGTACTATTATTATACAGTTTTTGCTATGAACAACAAGCAGTTAAAGAGGTAGTGCTCACAGGTAAACTAGAGAATCATAAGCTGTATTTACTTGTAGCTAACTAAGCCAAGATCTGACATGATCATTTAGGAAAACAAAGCTTGTTATACAAATTGATGTGCAAACCAAACAAAACCTGGAGTAAATGGGTCGATAATATTAGACTCACCTGGCCAGTGGAGTGGTCAATCATGGATAACAGTGGTGTCCTGGTTGACATCTTCTGATGTTGGATTTGAGAGTTTATTTTCTGAAACTGAATGTGTTCACAGCTCTCACAACTCAATCAAATGTGACATCGGAACAACACAATGAGAAGTGTCCGAAGTCCAACTTGTAAGGAGCCCCCTGAGCTCGGTGTGAGTCCTCAAACCAGTACTGATTAGCTTTTAAAAAAGTCCCGTCATTAAGTCATAGTTTGTTTACTAGTCTCGGTAGGAACGTGAATCTTAATGAAAAATTTCGACGAACCCTATCGGCGGGTGTCAACATTGAATGCCGACTTCCTATGTGATTTCCTAGCGATAAAGTAGTGAATTTTCGGGGGAATTACAGCATTTAAGAAGAGACAGATTAATCTGAACCCGTCAGCTGATGAAAAACAACAAAATTGTTCCCAGCACAAATGTGCAAAATCGAGTCCGAGGACTCCCAAGTTTTATTAGGCCGGGTGGCAAAAGGGTCCCTAATTTAGCCGTAACTATCAATGTTTGGCTGTACACTGCTGTGCATCTGTAATGTCAAAAGTTAAGTCCGGGTTTCTTCTTCGCAAGCCTGAGGAAAGACACATGAAAGTCCCGCTTTGCACACAAAAAAACTTTACAGCAAGTTATAGAGCTGCTCCGTTCAGTTAGCCAACTCAGCAGCGCTCAGATCAGCGTTACTCCGAGTAATGATCCGTCACACAGGTGTCAACACGTCCGTTTCAAAACCAAATCAAACACCTGATATCGTCTCGAGGTAATCAACTAAAGATTCAAGCACAAAATCATCGCGGAGATGCTTGTATACTGGCTCTCTGCGCCTGTGAAAAATCACATCTAACCTGCTAACGCGCGTTAGCTGGCCGGGTGACTTCGAAAAAGTCGCTGATATTTTGACAGTATGGTTGTAAGATTAAGTCCTAACCGTAGCCCGGTTTGTTAATGGCTGTAAATTGGTCGGTTCCAGTCGGTGGTACGCGACGAATTACATCTGTGAGCCGTGAAAAGCCGTACAGTCGGGCGGTCACGACTGGTACCGCAGCAGCGCCCGGACGCCAGTGTTGTTTGCGTTCAAGAGAAATGTGAAACCAGCCTGTGGATCGACTTCCTTCGCCTCTCTCACATTGAGCTTTAAAATAAAAGTCTTTCATTCACACCTCATTTTAAAATTAAAGTCTTATATGTATATTCGACATGCAAACTAAGTAGTTTTATACACTACCAGTCAAAAGCTTTTGAACAGTAAGAAATTTTATTTTTTTTTAAAGAAGTCTCTTCTGCTCACTAAGCCTGTTTATTTGATCCCAGCAAACAGTAAAATTTTGAAATATGTTTATTATTTAAAATAACTGTTTTCTATTTGAATATACTAAAATGTTTTTTGTGTGATTTCAAAGCTGATTTTTTAGCATCTCACACATGATCCGTTAGAAATCCTTTCTTATATTCTGATTTGTTGCTCAAAAAACATTATTATAATTATGTTGAAAACATTTTTTTCAGGTATCTTTGATAGAAAGTTCATTTATCTCAAAAACAGAAATCTTTTGTAACTATAAATTGTATTATAAATATCTTTATCATCATTTAAAAAAAAAAAAAAAAAAAAAACATTGAAAACCTTACTGTTCAAAAACTTTTGACTGGTTGTGTATATAATAACCAGTGCTGTCAAATGATTATTCGCATCCAATTTTTTTTACATAATATATGTGTGTGTACTTTGTATATTTATTATGTATATATAAATAAATACATACACACATGCATACATGTATTTAAGACAATTATGTTTATATATTAAATATATTTATATAGAATTTAAGTTATATGAATATAAATATACATGTAAATACAAGTAAATATTGTGTGTATTTATATATACATAAGATATTATACACAGTACACACACACACACACACACACACACATATTATGTAAACAAAAACTTTTATTGTGGATGCAATTAATCATGACATTAATTAATTATTTGACAGCACTAATAAAGTCTTAGTTAAACGGTTGTTGTTAGTTATTTGTTGTTTTTTGAACATTTAAAAATGCAAAACGTTTTGTGTGAGGGGTAGGTTTAGGGGTAGGGTTAGGGTAAGCGATAGAAAATACAGTTTGTGCAGTATAAAAACCTTTACTCCTATGAAATGTCCTCATAAAACACAGAAACCGAAAGTGTGTGTTTGTGTAAACTGAAAAATCTAAATTTGTACTTTTTGTAAATTGACTTAATTATATTAAAACTTATTCATTAAAATGTCTTGTATACAAATAAATGAGCAGTGCTTTTAGAAAATTCTGTAAAAATTTATGCTGCTCACATAAGATGAAAACACCAGTCGGATTTATTATACATGGGATGGGTTCCTTCATGGTGGCTGCCATGTTTAGATCACTGAATAAATTAATAATGGATGCCAAATGCACCTGTGAATAGATTATACCTGCAGTATACCGGTCAGTATATAATACTGTTGTCATATGAGACAGAAAAAAGTAATTAGGAAATGAGTGGGATCTTTACAGGGAAGTAATAAAAAAAGAGAAGACCTTTTTGGAATTACTGCCAAATTGCAGATCAGTCTTGTATGACACACAGAGAAGGATGTGGGAATTTCTGTATCAGGAAAAAATAAACTGAATGCCCTAACCAAAAATTCACAAAAATGAAAACTAAGACTTTTCATTACCAAAACAGAAAACACCTCAGGAAACCAATAGCAGGTGAACTTGTATGAATTTCTTCTGCTGAACACAGAAAATGATATTTTGAAGAATGTGGGACAGTTGACAGTAGCCACTGACTTCCAACATTCTTCAAAACATCTTTTATGTTCCATAAAAAAGAAAAAAGTACTACAGGCTTGGAACGACATGAGTGTGAGTGAATGGTGACAGAGTTTTCATTTTTGGATGGGCTATCTCTTCAAGAACAATTGCAGACAAAATGCATAATACAGTAAAAGCCCCAGAGGAAGGCAATGAAATCACACTATGTGCCAGATAAACAGTCTATGAAAAAGTACTTTTAACTAAAGTTGACTGCAGTATGCTGTTTAGCAGTCTTACCTGCAGAATGAAGTTGTTCCAAAGTCTGATTGACATATACATGACATATTTTTGCCATGCATACATTTTTTTTTGTTGTTGTTGCTCAGCTCTGTGGCATACTTCTCGGTTTCTGATCATGTCCTATCATTGGACTGAGAATGAAGGAATGAATACTTTGCTGCCATCTCTAGGCGTTTGGTAGAATAGAATAAATAACGTGTAAAGCAAAAGAATGGCATTTTTACAGTTTGCTTGTTTGTTTTTTCATCCCAAAACACAAAAAGAAGATATTTTGAAGAATGCTGAAGTCTAAGAATTTTCATTTTTGGGTGATCCCTTTTTTGTTTGTTTGTTTCATCCCAGAACACAAAAAGAAGGTATTTTAATTTTATTATAATGTTTGGGTGATCCTTTTAAGAGTCAACGTGAATTTGATTTATAAATAAAATAAATAAATAAATAAGTAGTAGTAGCCAGGGACCCTGGTGATCAGTTTGCGCTGCATGCACTGCTGCCCAGGACCCCAAATAATGTTTACTCTTAAGCAAACAGTCACTGAAACTTTAATATTCCAACTTTAATTAAATAACACTTTCTCCTTGACAAACTAGATATCGTGTAAAATACTGTATGTTTTGTATTAGCTACGTTATATGGCAGCGTTTCGTCACATGTTGTTTGTCATTGGTCTAGGATGATGTCACCTGCACCGAAACCCCGCCCCTCATCCCCCACATAGTGCGCTGTCTCATGCACACGCACAGTACACAGAAGCGCACATTGCATTGCGCTGGCGTACACATTGTTATTGTGTTAATTGTGTGGACTTGTGAGGACAAACGCTTTGAACAGAATGAGGAAAAACTGCCTGAATGTCATATACTGATGGACATAACTGGGTTTGTAAAGTGTAATCCGCACATTAAGGCAGACCATAGATAACTGCAGCTATGTAAATGTCTGGCACACTGGACCGGAATTGTAGCGCGGAGAAACACAAGGATCCCATTTATCACAAAACATGACGATACAGCGGACGTACAGCTTATAACGTAAGTCATTTTTCCTCACCATTTTATTTTTAAGGCCTTCATGTGCAATAATGTATCTGTTTCCGGCAATAAATTATACTTAATGGCTACTTAATATTTTGTTTTTAACAAAATGTCGCCTAGTGAAAAAAGTGCGAGTTTTATTGCCGCTATTGTTTATATAAAACATTCCTTATAATACAAATCTTCCTTAGTTCACGTTTATGAAGACACCTACCAGAAATCTACGCAGAACGTCCGAATAATACAAATGCATTTGAAATATAATAAGCATGATATCTTTTAGCACGGTAGTGAAACTGAGCTCAAATGGAAGCGCATCCGATTTTGCGTGACAGCATCAGCGTGGCCTAACAAGTGACAGTCAATACAGTTGCAAATGTGGCGGACGTTCTTGTTTTCCTTTCAGTGACTAATTTAGGCCTGGATAATATTGTGCTTTTGATTTTTTTTTTTCGTTTCTGGTGAAACATCTATGTAAGCGTTTGTTCAGACGTCGCATTAAGCGCATTTTCTCTTGCACAGTTGTAGAAACGTCAGAAACAAAGGCTCGTAATTACTGCTGTGAGAGAAACTGGAAATTCAGGGGCAATGAACGTAATGACGTGTGACGATGCGCGAAATCATTCCACTGGATTTCACCTTCTTATCCTGTTAACCTTCCCACAATTTTTATAATGGTTAAAAACAATACAGTCATTATATTAGGCAAAGAGTTGAGCAGGCCCATGCGTCTGTCGCAGACTGTTGACTTGAATGTAAAACATCTCGGGAAATTATCCGTGTTAATAACGTACGCCTGCCTATAAATTAAAGATAGATGCTTATTACATGCTTGTTAAGCAAATATATGAGGTAAATAAAGCTTCACATGCTTGTGGGGGCTATCTGGCTTTGACTTTGTCTGTTATGACGTCACGAAATGGCGAAGAATTAGTTCATAAATAATAATTATGTTAAGCACATCATGAAAAATGTTACTGTTTTCACAAGAAATTTGACAGAACATCATAATTGTCATTATACTGTGATTGGGGAAGCTATCATTCTAGTTGGTCAGTTCAAGTGAACTTTCTTGTCATATTTTGTTGGTATCTAGATAAATGACCAGCTGACTTGACTTAATGGTTTTGTAATAGCATGTTTGCTTTGAATATTAGAGAGCTTTAATTCAACTTAATATAGCTCTTAATGATAAATAAAAAATAAAGGGTTAGTGCACCCAAAAATGAAAATTCTGTCAGTAATTACTCACCCTTATGTCGTTCCAAACCTGTAAGACCTTCGTTCATCTTCAGAACACAAATTACGATACTAATTATGATACTCCGAGAGCTCTCTGGCTCTCCATAGACATCAAGGGTTTTTCCATGTTCAAGGTCCAGAAAGGTACCAAGGACATTGACAAAATACCCCTGATAGCACACATACATTACGAAGACGTCTATTTAACGTCTGTATTTACATCTGGAAGACGTGTTTGCTCATCTACAATATGTCTATAGGGCATTTCCTATCAGATGTCAAATAGACATCTATTAGATGTCTTTAAGATGTTTAAGATTTAGAATGTATGTTAAACGGACATCTTACAGACGTCTGTCAAATGTTTATACACAGCAAATGCTTTCCAGATAAAGTGATCTTTAACAGACGTCTTGCAGACATACGTGTGCTATCTGGGACTGCATGTGGCATCAGTGGTTCAACCGTAGTTTTAAGAAGCTACTATTTTGTCAGTGTTCTTGGTACCTGTCTGGACCTTGAACGTGGTAGTTGCATTGCTGTTTATACAGGGTCAGAAAGCTCTCAGATTTCATCAAAAATATCTTCATTTGTGTTTCGAGGATGAACAAAGGTCTTACAGATTTGGAACAACATGAGAGTGAGTAATTAATGATGAATTTTCATTTATGGGTGAACTAACTCTTCTAAAATTCATCGTTTTGCATTTCTTCAGTATTAGATCTGTGTTACATCCCTGTCGCATACAATTTTATGAAGTGTGGTGACAAAATCAGTCATGATCATGATGAGCTTTTGTTCTCATCTTTCAGTGATGTATCAGATACAGTCCATGTTTGTTTTCATGCTTCAGTTACCATTTTGCTGCAACATTACTGTATTTACACAACCACACTCTGTTCTTTGTGGTGATATCACTGTAACCCGATCGTTGTTTGTAGTTGTTTTTGTGCTCAGCCGGTACCTGAGCTCATCAATGCTGATGCTGTACAATCTCTGACACAAGCACATGCTGATGCCCAGGCGTGTGCTGCCGTTCCACTGCTGTACGTGATTCACTGCAAAAAAACATTACACGTGTGAAATACTGCTGAGAAGGTGTTTAGTGTGTAAGTTAAAGTGATTGGAGTGATGTTGACTTGCAATATGACAAATCTGGGTCAATGTAACCACCCACCCCCCTTCACTACCACAGGCTACAAAAGGCAAGACTGAAAAAAGCAAAGAGGATGAGGATACCATCACCAGGCTCTGTGCGTGAATGTATGCATGTGGAAATAAGAGCATGGTGTGCTGGCTCTGTCCTGGGGTCTGTGTGTGTGTGTGGGCGTTGTGTTGGGGTATATGTCTGAAGTGCTGTTGTGCATGCCCCCCTCCTCCACGGGGTCAATGGATGATCCAGCCATGTCACATCCTGTAACTGTTCTCTCTGAGCTGCTGTATATTCTCTCTTACACACACACAGACACACACATTTTATCTTTCTGTTTTCACCCTTTGGTACTTTATTCTTAAAGGAATAAAAATGAAAATTCTATCATTATTTACTCGTTCTCTTGTTATTCCAAACCCAAATGACTTACTTTCGTCTGTGGAATACAAACAGAACACTTTAAGCTTGTTTTCCATGTTTCTATGCAATGACAATGATGAGGGACTGAAGCTTTTAAGTATCATAAAAGATGCGGAAGCATTATAAAAGTGGTCAATAGAACTTGTACATATTCCAAGTCATTATCCAGTCTCCTTGGAAAATGCCAACACGAACATTCTCCTTTTGTGTTCCACTGAAGAAAGAAAGGTGTACGTGTTCAGACGATGAATAATGGCTAGATGTTCATTTTGAACTGATCTATTCCTTTAACCTTCTCATGGTCTTTTCATTGACATTTCATAATGTCTAATGCGAACGTTTCAAACTGTCATTATTCAGAATAATGAGCTGATCTGCTCTGCTCTGTGGAGGGGTGATTAGTGCCGGCATCAGATTATATCTCTATTATTAGAAAAATGATTACATTATTCCATTTACATTTCATTACATAACAGATGTTTTCAAAATAAACTGTAAATGCGTGTCTTAATAATCTCCAAGAAAAGCAATGACTTCTCATAAACAGTCAGGAAAACAAACACAATATGCTGCAAGACCAAGAATACACCATATAGAATAATATCAAATTTTGTCAGTATTTCCTTGATGTGACATCACTACAAAACTACCCCTAATGTATACAAATCTTTACACGGTTTGCTTGTGTGTTTGTAATGATTATTTTATGCATTTGGTAGATGTGAACCTCTAGAATTTACGTTTACAAGGGTAATGGGTCAGAAGGATTTTTGTGTTATATTAGGATTTCTCTTACTGACATACCCTTGTGCTGTTCTTTGTTGTTTCACAGTGTTTAATAACAAGTAAGGTTGTGAATGACTAACAGAAGACTGTCTTCTGTGCTTAACTCATCACAATTGTTGATGTAATTCTGTGTGCTGTGACTAATATTAACTGTATGTGCAATACTGTGTCTTCTATGTGCGTATTTCGTACCAAATGAATGAACGCTGGAATATTAATTTGTCTTTTTTCTTTTTGCATCCTAACCACACAGCTTTGCTCAGCCCCAGATGCCTCCGCTCCCTCTTGACGAGCGCATAGTGGTTATTCAGCGCCCCAAAAGTTTGGCCTTGCGCGTGGCCTCCCCACCAACCACATCGCAGTCTTCCTCACACCGCCCAGCCACTCACAACGAGCCCCCACCCCGCTTACCACAACCCCAACCCCCACCACCCCGTTCCCATCCAGGTTCCAACTACCTGTCTCTGGAATGCAAGCGCAGACAGTCATCCCATGTTCAAAGAGATAAAGGAGAACGAGGTGCTCCCTTCGAGGGCAGCGGCCACAATGCTAGCCATTGTCACAGCAATGGGACAGTAACTTTAGGTCCCAGACCTCACAAGCACACGCATACCATTGACATTAAAGTGTCTTTGGACAAAGGCGGAAGAGGAGGATCTTACACAGACAAAGGGCGCAGCAGTAGCCTTACCCGAAGTGGAAGCATCAAGGGGAGCAAAACTAAACGGGTGTCCCTGCACTTGGATCCAGGGCAAGGCGAAAGGAAATGCAAAGGAAAGTCTTCCGAATTAGTGGAGAAGCACCAGAACCATCATCAGAGTCAAAATCGGACTCAGCACAGTAGCCATCATCCAAACCAACTCACAGTCTCTCCTGGAGGGATCTTGGAATTTGTACCAGCGCAAAGACAGCAGTCAAAATCCAAGCCAACAAGAGAGAGAGACTTGTCATCAAAGTCTTGCTCTGCAACTGCCAGCTACCCATCGCACAGTGAGAGGGAGGTATCGTCTGTAGGAAACAAGGAAAACTCCAAACTGGGACCCGGCCACCAGCTGCCCCACGCCCACAGCCTATCCCGTCACCACAGTTCAGCCCCGTTACCCCATGCTGCCATCCTAAACCCTCACTACCCTGCCGTACCACCCTCACTCCCTTCCAGAGCCCCTTCCTCCTACCAGCACATCAGTCAACCCCGTCCCTCGCGCACTCGAGATCATCGGCCTCAAATTCTTCACGCTTTGCCTCTCTCTCCTACTTCCTCCCAAGGAGGCTTCCCCAGTCCTGACCACACATGTACGATTGACTTTTCCCACCCTTGTGGTTGTTGGAGGTTGGTGCGTTGTAGAAGAGGTAGAGGTCACTCGACTGGCTGCCACGGTCGTAGTACAAGCCCGTCCTCTTCATTTTCTCACGCCCCAGGAACAAGTGCTGCCAACGGAGGTGGCGGAACCATGGGATTGAAGACTTTAGGAGGGTGTCTGTCAACTGCTTCCACCACCAACACCTCCTCTTCCAACAGCACTGTCTCGGACTGCCGCACAGGGCTGCTCAGACCTTTGGGTTGCGCATCCTGTTCTGGAGAAGCTGGAGGTTTTGAGAGCCCTGCTGCTTTCCGTAAGAAACTGGTTGGGGGTTGTTTACCCTGCACTCCACTATCCTCATCCGCACCTCTTCGAGCGCTCCAGAGTTGCGTCAGTGGGTGTAATCCCAAAGCAAGCCAAACTGGCAGCTCTACATGCAGTTACTGCAGTAGTGACCCAATTGTAGTTACCTTTAACCCACACAGAGGGAATCCTCCCAACATGGGGCGTAACATTGGTGCACATACCATGGGAGGATACCAGCCTGATGATGACGATTACAGTGTACGCACAATCTGGCCGGAGGAGCTAGCGAAGAAGATGACCCGCTCTAAAACCCAACCTATCCACCACAATGCAGGTATTGGAATGGGCTCAGGGAGAACCTGCATGGGCCACAACCAGAACAGTGGCAATGGTGGCAATCCGGTAATCCTGGACTGCCGGAATCTTATGGAGTTCACTCGCTCCCAGTTGACAGATCAGGCAGGACGACGAAGGCTCCAGCAAGGCAAGATGGCAGTTTTAGACTTTATCGGATCAGGGAGTAGTGGCGACCAAGGTAGAGATTCCCTCAAGCGGCTTTGGAACAAAGGAGCAGATGCTTGCATGGGGGATGGCAACGGGTTTGATGACGAAGTGCTTCCACAATCCCCATCCCTTCGCTCTCCATCTCCAGATTCTCCTCCATCCTTCTCGCCCCCACCTTCTGCTCCAAGCACGCTTATTAAGCCCAAACCCAAACAACGAGAGAGGGAGGGTGGACACACCTTACCCTCTGCACAGTCGCTCCACTTGGTCCTCAACTCACTCAACAGAGAACAAGATGAGGAAAATGGACGAGGTAAAGATGCTAATGCGCAAGTACACAGCATGTGTTGTTTTTGATTGACCATTCAGAAAGATGAACATAATCTCTCCACATCGGCAGTTCCACTTGAATGTACTGACCTTGATTTCGTTTTCTCATCTTCCATTAGACTGTATGCCTTTCTGCACTGATAGTATTTAAATTAAAATTATAGTTCAGTTAATCTGCGGAGTTCATAATCCTCGTTGGCCTAGCTTCAGAAGATGCTGAAGATGATTCTCTAGTAATGTAACTCAAGTTCAGCAAGTTTCTTAAATTTCACACTGCTTTATCCTCTGTTTTATGTCTTACTGAAACTCTTTCAAAGAACTAAAGGATAATAGCTATTATGAGAAGGGAGTGATGAGACTTCAAACAGGAAAGATAAAGAGGAAGGATTAAAATTAGTAAACTTATTCGATTTTCTTACATAAGGCCTTGATGACATCATACTCTGGCAGGATTTTAACCCGTGTCGTATTTAATTGTCTGAGAGGAATCCTATGCCAGCACAACTCTCTTAGATGGTCACATTTAAATATGAAAGAAAGTAAATGTAATCAATAGTTTTTTTTTGGGTTTTTTTGCCAGTGCACCTTTCCCTCCCTCTCTCCTCATCCCTCCCAGCGTCACTATCTGAGGAGAGTGTCATGACCCCAGATGTGGAGAATGCTGTGATCAGCCCCATCCTCCCTTTCCTTTTCCTGGGCAACGAGAGAGATGCACAGGATTTGGATCTGCTGCTTCGTCTCAGCATTGGTTTTGTGGTCAATGTCACAACCCATCTTCCCCTCTACCACCTGGACACGGGCTTGGTGCGTTACAAAAGGCTTCCTGCTACGGACAACAGCAAACAGAACCTACGACAGTATTTTGAAGAGGTTTTTGAGTTTATCGGTAAGAGTTGTCACCCCATTACATCTCTTAAAGAACTTCCAGAATAATTTTCTGATAATTTACTAACCCAATGTCATCCAAGAAGGTTTTTGAGAAAAACATTCCAGGATTTTTCTGCATATAGTGGACTTTTCTGCATAAGGTCCAAACTGCAGTTTCAATGCAGCTTCGAAGGGCTCTACACGATCCCAGCCGAGGAATAAGGGTCTTATCTAGCGAAACGATCTGTCATTTTTTTAAAAAAAAAACATTTATATACTTTTTAACCACAGATGTTTGTCTTGCACTAGCTAGACACATTGCGTAATCACAATGGACAAATCACGCATGACGTAGGCAGAAGTACCAACCCAGTGTTTGCAAAGTGAACATGCAAAGAAAGTCAAACGCCGTTTAAATAAGATAAAACAACGATGTTGGACGATTTTGAAGTTGGAGGTGAAAATATGCAGTTTAAGAACTAACTGCATGTGACCTTTCCAATGTGATTACATAATGCGTAGGAGTGCAAGACGAGCGTTCGTGGTTAAAAAGTACATACATTTAATTTAGAAAATGACAGATTGTTTCGCTATATAAGACCCTTAAGGTTGTTTCACACTGAGTACTATGCGAAAAAGCAATGTGAATCACAGACAAACGGTGCTTTCAAACCGAGCACGAAACGATTGATCACCTTCTGCTAATTCACACCTGCACACTAGGTGGCGCCAACCAGCAATGCATTTTTTCTCAGGTATGTATCTTGCATATAGATTTAACATTGTCCGCTGCTCAATATACAGCATTAAAATAAGATAATAAATTGAAGAGATATTATCCAATGATTGACAGATCTTAAGTGAACGCGCTCTGACTCATAACACTCGCGCACGTGGAAGAAAACGGACAGTGTTCTTCAGATCACAATCAGTGGAAAATGAATAGAAGTGATATTCTATCTCAGAATACTCTTCTTCTGTGTTTGTTTACACTAGTTTTCGAAACAGCTCCACCACCTTTTGTGCAACAGCAGCTGAGTGATCTAAGATCAAATCTAATTGGATGGCCGGTTTCATCATGGAGCGACTGAAGAAAAAAATCGACACACAGGATGGAAAAAAAATCCTTGCTTTTTCGTACTGCAAATGAACACGAATGGTGTAAATAGCCCAATAGGCATCTGTTGTTTCAATTAAAAGCATAATCACACCAAACTTCCGTGCCAAATTTGTGCATTCAGTGTAAAAAGGCCTTTATTCCTTGGCTGGGATTGTGTAGAGCCTTTTGAAGCTGCGTTGAAATTGCAGTTTGGCCCTTTAACCCACAGGCTCCCATTGAAGTCCAATATATGGAGAAAAATCCTGGAATGTTTTCCTCAAAAACCTAAATTTCTTTTCAACGGAAGAAAGACGTGAACATCTTGGATGACCTGGGGTGAGTAAATTATCGAGACATTTTTATTCCAAAAGTGAACTAATCGTGTGAAAACTTGTTTTGTGAAGCAGAAAGTGTGGCTGGGGCATATCAAAGGGTTTGTCCCTTCCTTTTTTAAACATCTAATATCCTTATAGCCAATAATCTTTCATGTTAAACCATGATTTGGAACTTGCTCGTCAGTTGCAGGTGGTATTATTGGGGCGGGACCTTCTCATTCCTGAGAGCATTTGATTGGACAACAATTTGTGTAGTACAGGATGAGTCATCAGCATTTTTGTTTTGTGTTTCTGGACAGATTCTGTCCTAAAGCTAATTCGAGGTTTGTAGAACTGTAGTCATGTGACCTTTTTTTGTTTCAGAGGAAGCTCACCAGTGTGGACGGGGCGTTCTTGTGCACTGCCAAGCTGGTGTATCCCGCTC
The DNA here is from genome assembly GCA_019740295.1 of Labeo calbasu. Lineage (NCBI taxonomy): Eukaryota > Metazoa > Chordata > Actinopteri > Cypriniformes > Cyprinidae > Labeo > Labeo calbasu. The sequence continues at coordinate 3,932 of JAHKKF010481486.1, read as the reverse complement.
AGCTACTATAGTCATTGCTTACCTGATGAAGCACACCCTCATGACCATGACTGATGCCTATAAGTACGTGCGGGGCCGGCGGCCAATAGTCTCCCCCAACCTCAACTTCATGGGCCAGCTGCTAGAGTTTGAGAGAGACCTCAACTCTGGGGTAACACCTCGCATCCTCACCCCCAAACTGAGTGGCCTGGAAACACAAGTTTAAAAGGAGATCAATAGAAGATGGAATTGATGGAAATGGATGGATAAAAAATAAGGGTAAGAGTAGTCGACAAACATACATCGAAGATTTTGAGATAAAGGCGTTTGAGAGAGAATTAACTAGTCTTGGTCTATTTTAATTGAAGTACCTCCACTCTTTCTGTTTTATATAAATAGCACTTATTTGACATTTGGCAACTGGATGTTTGTGCTACCCTCCCTGATACTGATGCTAATTATGTGCCAAGTTTTAATTCCAAATAATAACCCAATTTACTTAAATTATTATTACCATTATCAAGCTTGGTTAAATACAAAAGCTGTACAAAAGTATTTGAGGGAAAACAAATGCAATCAAAGAACTCTGACTGTCAAGCACAGAAGAAGATCCGATGCGTTGAGACTCTCAGAACTGTGACATGCATCACATTCGAGACCCAAGAGCTGTAGCAAACTTCAAACTCCTTTTCCACTGTGCACAGAACTTTTCTAGACAGATTATTTTTGATTCGTGAGATCATTTGAAGGCATTTTTGGGTTACTTTGCGTTAGCTGCCAACTATTTATAAATTTCTCCACTGACATGAAGGTTCATTTTGCCTTTGAAATTTTTTCGATACTGCTATTTTTGTTACTTGATTTTACATCGTGCATTCTTTATCTCAGTGTCTTTGTGTGGGAGGTGTGCAATAGTGTTGATGTGGAACTGGAGCTGATTTATTTTCACTTGGACGGCGTTTTACTAATGGACGTTTTTCATGGAACATGAACCAGCCATTCTAATGGCAGATATAATCCAAAAATCATTTCTTTTTTTATTTCCTGCTTATGATAATGAACAGAGGGCAATTTGTATAAAGCACTGTGTAATGAAAAAAATGTGGATAATAGACTATACGTTTTTTTTTTCTGTCTGTTTCTGTTTATTTTACTTTGGGCGGGCAGTGCAATGGCTTACAGATTTACAGATTTAATTTTATTTTTATGCTTTCTGTATATTTTGTTGCTGTCTTTGTGCTGTTTAGAAATTGGAAGAAAGATCTCGTGGAATTGCATTTTACATTTTTAATAAGGAATATGTACACTGTTTATTACTGTGCAAAATACTGTGACTGGAGCAGATTGGGCCATCGACATGAATCTCACTCTTTCATATAAACTGAATTTGCATTTCAAAATTGCACATCAAAGTGACAAGTAGATATAGTTTATGCAAAATCAGCATGAAAGTTCCAAGGTGATAGTGTGCAGGTGTAGCTAAAAGTGTTTTGCATTTCTGTCATATTCAATTTTCTTTGCTTAAAAAAGGTGAACACCCTTATCAGCTTCAATGCCTGCCCTATTTTTAAAACAGCCTGCCTAATTTGACCATGATCAGATTTTAGTGCTCTCAGGACTGTAGGCAAACAATCTGGTTTTGTATTACGTACCACAAAGGAAACCAGAGCCCCTTTCTCCATTTGAGCTCTTCCTTCATTTTCCTACCTTCCTTTTTTTAGAGACTATGCATTATTATGGGAATACATTCTGTGAAAACGACTAGGTTCACTCAGTTCACTGTGAAACATTCTTCTTCCCGCATATTGTCAAGTTCTCAGCCTTGGTCCTTGAAGCCGCCACTCATCAGTCTTGACAAGCGAGGAGTTTGTCTGCTGTCTCTGAGCTCTTATCTGCCTCACTGAGCTATTGGGCCTTCACACACCACTGGTGTGTCTTTATTAATGTGCTCTGCCCGGCAGCGCGTGACAAAGTATACTATTTTGCATTTCAGTTCAAATACGCTCCAGTCTCTACAGTACCTATAGACGTGTAAAGGTGTTTACAGATACAAGTTTACAGAAATGCCCCCGGATTTTAACATCCGTCTGATTTATCTAAAATGGCGGATATGGACGACCAATTTGAGTGCCATTGGTGTGTTATTTTAGGGTCAGCTGTTGCTAGTGTTTGTCATACAGTGACACGCTGACTGTTTCTTTCTGTCTCTCTCTGCTGACAGTGTTTTTGTCTGACACTGTAGCTTGATTATGCCCAGAGGAAACCATTAGGTAAGCAACACCTAATAAATAGGTCTCAGTGAGGTGACAGAGCGCTGAGAAACCAGACAAATCTTAAAGAGATAGTTTGTACAAAAATGACAATTCTGTCAGTAGTTACTTAACCTCATGTCATTCCAAACCTGTAAGACCTTTGTTTATCTTCGGAACAAAAATTAAGATATTTTTGATGAAATCTGAGACCTTTCTGATCCTGCAAGGACAGGATGTAACTACCACGTTCAAGGCCCAGAAAGGTAGTAAGGACATAGATAAAATAGTCCATGTGACATCAACGGTTCAATGCTTTGTGTGTGCAAAGAACACAAAAATAACGACTATTCAACAATTTCTTCTCTTCCGTGTCAGTCTTCTGATGTAGAACGTGCACCTTACTTAATTCATCGCCTGTATACTCAGGTTCAAATGAATAACGCTGGACAAAAAAATTGCAAGACATCCTCTCTGTCGAAATCTTTAGACATTTTTACTTAGACTGGTTTATGTAGAACTTGCGTCGTCTTCTGCTTGGAAACAAGGTGCAGCACATCCCAGTTCTCTCTTGAACACACATTAAAGACTGAGGCTATGTTTACACTAGTGCTGTCTTTTACACTACTCCGACATTTTCGACTCGAAAATGAGACTTTTGAAAACACTGCAGACCTGGTTTTGGTTTGAAAACCCTGGGGTTGCGTTTCACTGTAAATGGACTAAAACGGAGACTTTTGAAAACTATGGCATGGCTGCCCATAGATATGTATAGACGCCCCATTTGACCGCTCCAAGCACGTAGATGCGTCCGCCATGTTGTAACGGTTAACTTTCACCATACTATAGGTTCGCAGACCAACGGCTGGGCAGAACTGTGGCATTTCGAATATTCAGTGATTGCTATGGTGAATGACATCAAGTTAACCATTACAATAGGGCGGATGACTTACGTATAGCGGCCCATAGAAACAGTCGCTAATGAGGCATCTATGTATATCTATCTATCTATCTATCTATTGTGGCTGCCAACATTCGCTCTGTGTATCTTTGACGACCGTGTAAACAATAACATAACACTCATTGTTGTACCCATAGATATGTATAGGTAGATGGCCCATTTGACCGCTCCAAGCACGTAGATGCGTCCGCCATCTAAATAATAGGGCATCTACCTACACATATCTATGGTTGCATCTGCATGAATGGTCATGTGACATGCGTTTTCAGTTGTGTAGTGTGGACGGAGATCGTTTCTACAATGCAACGCAGTGAAAACACTAGTGTTTGGATTGTTTTCATTTTAAGGGATCATCGGAGGCAAAGTTTACTTTTTCATGTTGTTTGAACATTAATGTGTGTTGGCAGTGTATGTACACATCTACCCTATAATGATAAAAATCCATGCAGTGGTTTTTAATTCATCTGTAAAAATAATATCCCTTTTTTCAAATCGAGCCATTCTCAGATGCCTGTCGGTGCGCCATCACACCGACTGAGGCCGCTCCCACAATAGTTGATTGACATGAGCTCTCACCCCAGACCAGCTGTCACAGTCCAGTAACTTTCCTTGTTTTGATGCCGAAGCAGGGATGTAAGTTAGACCAGAATATCTCAGATTGAGCGACTGAGGTGTTGTGTTGCTGGATGTAATAATGAACATAGTGGTCGTCATTTACTCCCGACATCTGAGCTGCTGAAGAT
>JAHKKF010481485.1:0-12007 GCA_019740295.1 Labeo calbasu | reverse complement strand
AAAATCTATGTAAACGTTTCTATTTATTATGTTTCAAATCAATTCATTTTTAATTTGGTATTGATTTAAATGTATACATTTCTATTTTTAGTTTTTTTTGTATTTATAGATGTTTATTTTATTTCAGTATTGAATTAAATGTATACATTTCTGTTTATTATTGTTTTATTTTTTCATTTATTTCATTTTTATTATATCAATTCAAATCTATGCAAACAAATAAAATTTATGTAAATGTTTCTTTTATTTTTTAAAATCAATTTTTATTTCATTTTTAGTTTGGTATTGATGTAAATATTTACATTTTTTTGTATTTATAGATGTTTACTTTAGTATTGAATTAAATATATTTATATATTTCTGTTTATTATTGTTTTTTTTTCATTTTCTTATTTAAGTTTTATTATATCAATTCAATACTATGTAAACAAATAAAATCTATGTAAATGTTTCTATTTATTATTTTTATTTCATTTTTAGTTTGGTATTGATTTAAATATATACATTTCTATTTTTTAGTTTTTTGTATTTATAGTTGTTTATTTCATTTTAGTATTGAATTAAATATATTTTTACATTTCTGTTTATTGTTTTATTTTTATTATATAATTTCAAATCTATATAAACAAATGAAATATATGTAAATCGTTTCTGTTTATTATTTTTATTTATCAATTTTTATTTCATTTTTAGTTTGATATTGATTTAAATATATACATTTCTATTTAAAATTTTTTTTTATATTTATAGATGTTTATTTTATTTTAGTATTGAATTAAATATATACATTTCAGATTATAGATTTTTATTTTGGTACTGAATTAAATCTATTTTTTTATTTACATATTTTTATCTCAACTATTTTCATTATTTCTCTTAGCTTCATTCACCATACTGAATTAATTTTTGGGGACAGAGCTGTAGTGTGTGTTGTGTTAATATTGTTCAGTAATCATACTCCTCCATCTCTCTCTCTCTCTGTCTTTCACTCTGGGGTTGTTGACCTTTAAGCAGGGGGCAAAGGCTTTGCTCCTGGGGCTTCAGACATCAGAGAGAGAGAGAGAGAGGTGAGAGACCATAAAGACCTCCTCATGAAGTCAAACATGCATTTGATTTGTGCCCTGCAGGTGTGCAGAAGCCATGATGCTCAGCACTGGGACGAAGCTCCAGGAGATTCACAGCGACAGCTGCCCATCAGAGAGCAGACCGACTCACTCGCTCCTCTAATGTTCGGACAGGTACAAGACCTGCAAGGTCATCGCTAGTCCTGACATGTTTCCCAAACACGCCTCTCATCTGCTATTGGTAGGTCAAACGAAGGCCACGCCCCCAAATTCACATGATTGGTTGAGTCAGAAGTTGACAAATAGATTACCTTTTCAAAAGCATCAAACCAATGATTGACTATTAGTGACCATAAATACTAAACTGACACTTCTGAACAAAAAAAAAAAGAAAAATTGAATGGCAGAGAAGAATGTAACTAATTTTGTAATAATTTACTGTTGTTTATGCTGCTACATCAAAAAAAAAAAAACATTAATTGAAATTAAGATGAAATAAAATCAAAATATTAGATGAAAAACTTGAATTAAATGCTAATTCGTAATGTTTTCTCGGTTAATTAACTCAAATAAGTTACCAATACTACTTAAATGAAAAAAAATATTCACCATCACACACACATAGGGCCCTATGAAATCTGTTTTATTTATTTTTTCCCAAATTCCATTTTATTTTTTCCCAATTTGTATTTGTATTCTGTTTATTTCCATTTTAATTTTTTTGTACTCTTTTTTTTTTTTTAATGGTTAAATGACATTTTATTAATCAAAAAGTAAGTCTAAATAATTAAAATCATGAAACTTGTACAGTTTAATGTCAATTTATTACAATTTTAACAAAAATGACATGTTTAGGGCCCTATGAAATGTTTTTTTTCTCACCTTCTGTTTTGTTGTTACCAAATTCTGTTTAAGCACGTCTAATTATTTGAATTCATACTTAATTTTAATTTAACTAAGTTTATTTTTACAATATTTTTACAATATTTAATTTTTTTCTGGTTATCAAAAGAAGGCATAAAATATAATTTAATTTATCTTTTAAACTAAAAAATTAAACTTTATTTTTGGCAAACAAAGTATTAAAATTAAAGTAATAAAAAAAGCAATAAAGTCATAAAAGGACAAAAGCGCATCTAAGAATTAATTTCAAATTAAAATGAATACTGAAAATCTAAAAATAAAAGCTGCACAAAGCTAAAACTATAATAGTATGTAAATAATAATAAAATAAGGCAGCGTCACACACAGCAGCTTTAATGGCATATTTACTCTTCTGAAGAACCTGCTGAAACCTTTGACCTCCATAGACTAACACACACGCACACTTTCATTTCCACGCACAAACATACTGAGAATTCATATTTTAACACTTGGCTGATAAAAATCAGTTTTCTTTGAACCCAAAGGACAGTTTGTTGGTACTTCAGTGAGTCAGCGGTGAACGTCAGTCCTGGTGTGTGTGTGTGTGTCCTTCATGAGCCACCCGCAGCTCGTCTAAACCGCTCGCTCAAAAACCCCATCTGGTCCATCATTATTGCCCTCGCGTGCGTGTGTGTGTGTGTTTGTGTGTGAGATGTTGTAGGCCTGAAGAGATCTGGATGGGTCACCTGAAATATTTCTGATTAGAACAAAGCTTTCACTAAAAACTGCACATGCACAATACTAGTGCACAATATATTTATATGCTTGCATTTAGCAGATGCTTTTATCCACAGCCACTTACTGTAACAATATTTATAGTGTACAATGCCAGGTTATATAATGCAAACATTATGCAACAAAAACACACCTTATTATGTTGCATGTGTCAAATGAGTCATATTGGACAAAATTGGTGTAGGATTTACTTGAAACAATATGCATTTAAAAAAACGGCAAGTAACACATTGAATTTAACATGAATTTCGAAAACTGAAATCTTGTAAAACATACTCCAAATTTTTTTCTTTTTAAACTTCGTTCATTAAAGTGTATTTTGCACTTTAAGCCAATTTTGTGTCAAACGTGTGGAGCTTTTGTTACACTGTACATAGTGGGTGCATTGCATTCTGGGATGTACATTATGCCTTTTTATACAGTATGAGATCATGTAAGCAAGTAAATAAATAAATCCTAAATCTGATCTAAAAATAAAACCGAAATGAAAAATAAATCTAAACAATTGCAAAAATAACCAAAATATAAACTAATAAGAAAATGACAAAAAATGTAACTAAAATGATAACTGAAAACTGGAAATAAAAGCTAATTAAAAATATGATTTAAAATGGAAACATAACTGTCCTAAATCTGAAATAAAAATAAAAATAAATAGCGCTATTTAAAACATTTCAAAAGCAAATAAGAAATTATTATAAACTAAACTACAATGAAAATAATTATATGAATCATTTGAGTATCATTTGATATGGTCGTTTTAACGTTATGCATTAGATTTTATTTTTATATTTTTAATTTTCAATATTCATTTTGTGTTTTTATTTTATTAATTTTATAAAAATATCAATATATTATTTAATTTAAGTTATTTTTGTGCTTTAACTTAAAACTAATAACTTTTAATATTTTATAATTTAATATTAAAATAATTTCATATTTTTACTTTTTAAAAAATTCAGTTAACATTAGTTGATTTCAAGTAATTTTTGACTGTTTTTAGTTTTAGTTATATATATATATATATATATATACTATAATAACTAATGCGTGGTGCACACTTCCAAAATAGTATGTTATGAGGTAGTATGAAATATGTATGCAGTTGTGAGCGTGTTGGATAACGCGCGTCTCTCGTACATCAGGTGTTTGCGTGTGGTCATACATGCTGATGTACTCTCAGCGTTGGCATGGAAACGCCTCCGTGTGTTTGGCACGGCGACACGCCTGAGGTGGGAGAGGCAGGTAACACTTTAACTTTGTTATGCTTTTATCTGCCAGGTCTGTGGGAGACCCTTCGCATGTGTGTGTGTGCATGATGTCACTGCGCGTGTGTGTGTGTGTGTGTGTGCGTCGCCAGAATCCCTGCCTACCGCAATAATATAGAGCACGCTGTGACCAAACCCACCCGCTGATATTACATTTTCCACTGAAGCTGATGCCCAGTGCACGAGTGTGTGTGTGTGTGTGTGTGTGTGTTTGTGTTTGCGTGTGCGTCTGTGTGTGTGAACCTCTGGAACGTGTCGTACATCCGATCGGATTTCCAGCGTTCAGAGCTGTTGTGAAAGCTGCAAGCTTTGTTAACCAATTATTGAATTATAAATTGGCAGAAAAATTGTTTATTGTGAGAAAAATTATTTTATCATTAAAGTAATATTATTTTTTTTTTAATAAAACATTAATCTATTTTTTAAAAGCTGAATAAAATGTAATAAATGCATTATGGAAACAAAGCACTATTATATTTTAGAATACATTTTTAATAAAATGTGATGATGTATTTTAAAGCGTTGTTCAATTTCAAAATAAACTGTAAATAAATATATTTTAAAACAACATTTGTATATTTTAAAATCAATTTTATATGTAATAAAACATTTTAAAACAAAGCATTAATATATTTTAATATCAATTTTAAATAAAATGTAATAATGCATTGTAAAACAAAACAATATAAGTTCAAATGAATTGTAAATAAAATGTAATATTTTTATTTTTTTATTTTTAAATAAAGTGAAAATTAAATGTAATTATATTTTAAAACTATAACTAAATAATTATAACTCTAAATAACTAAATTATTATTTACAATTTTAAATACAATTGAATAAAATATTTTAAAACAAAGCATTAATATATTTTAATATCAATTTTAAATAAAATGAAATAATGCATTGTAAAACAAAATATTAATATAATTTTAAATAAATTGTAAATAAAATGTAATAATACATTTTAAAATAAAATGTTAATATCATGAGTGTTTTTACACAAACTGTAAATTAAATGATAGAATATATTTTAATAACTAAATTATTATTTGCAATTTTAAATAAAATGTAATTAAATATTTTAAAACAACGCATTAATGTATTTTAAAATACATTTTAAATAAAATGAAATAATGCATTGTAAAACAAAACATTAATATAATTTTAAATAAAATGTAGTAATACATTTCAAAATAAAGCATTTTTTTATTAAATTGCAAATAAAATGTAATAATACATTTTAAAATAAAACATTAAAATATTTATAATAAATGTAATGTATTTTTAAAATAAAAAATAGTATATTTTTAAAATAAATCGTAAAAATGTAGATGTCAGAACATTATTATTATTTTAGGTTTTTTATGTGTATATATTTGTATATTTATCTCCTTTATATTTTAATACGCATTGTAAATATTAGATTTCTACTGAAATATTCTTTCTTTTAAAGAGAAAATACAGACTTTGTCATTATTATACATTTTCATGCACTGGTCTTCAGGTTGAATGTTTGCTGCACAAAACATGTTTTGGATTATTAATTTTTCTTCAGTAATAAAATGTAATTTACTAAAAAAGCACACCAAAACTGAGCCAATATCAGAATTTACCCAAGTTTGTTGTCTATTTAAATTGATCACGTTCCAGAATTACTGTGATGATGCCGAAATGATAAATTCAGCTGATAGTTTCTGAATATTTGTTGTTTTCTGAGCACCTCATAGTGGTATATTTGGGCCTGGAATGAGAGAATATGATTTCATGTAGTTATTAAATGCAAAAACCCAAAATGTCCCTGAAACGAGTTCCCGAGAATGACCTGAAAGATAAAAGCCAATCACAACCGGTGTAATTTAATTAACAGTATTATGAATCATTAATCAAACGCTGAGATCCACGACAGAAACGTGACGCCGAATGACATAATTGGAGAGGGTCTGATTTTAGCACCTCCACGCGTCCGCCGTGAGGCTGAAAGGTCAGCGAGATGTTTTGGCATTTTGACCCCGATGATGATGATGCTGATAATGATGATGCGGATGATGATGATAGGTCATGTGACACATGGCAGCCAATAATGCGGTGTGAAGATGATCGCTGTTGTCGGAGTGTCACTACGGTGATTAGTGACGTTTGATCCGGAATAAAGTCCGAACAGGAGAATAACGTGTGTTTCTGGTGTCTGTGTGTGTGTGTTATAATCGCGTGCCCTTTCCCTGCGTCTGTGTGTGTGTGTGTGTGCGTGTGTGTGCGTGTGTGTGTTCTGATCCGTCTTGAGCTGAATTCTTCCACACCTCGCTGTGTTCTGCCTGAAGGCTCTGACAGGTTCGATTTCTTCTCCCCTGAATGTTGAGCTGCGAATGAGATTCTCCAAATGAGACACACACACACACACACGTGCGCTCAGAGTCGAGCTGGAACCTGACCCGGCCTTCTCACCTCTGGTTCCCCCGAATCTGTGAACATACAGATAAAAAACACAAACATCCCCAGACCATGAGAGATCAAAGTCATCTAGTCCTTCCTTCCTTCTGTCATTTCTTTCTTCTATCTTCTTTCTTTATATATATAATATATATATATTTGTGTGTGTGCATATATATATATATATATATATATATATATATATATAGAAATCATTTCACAGAGAAAGAAAAAATAATGTGTGCAATATATACATACATATTAATATATATACATTAATAATAATATTTCCACACTATATACACTACCAGTCAAACGTTTTTAAAAATATTTTTAATGTTTTTTAAAGAAGTCTCTTCTGCGCAACAAGCCTGCATTTATTTGAATAAAGCAAAAGCAGTAAAATTGTGAAATATTTTTACTATTTTATTAACTACTTTCTATTTGAATATATTTTAAAGTGTAATTTATTTCTGTGATCAAAGCTGAATTTTCAGCATCATTACTCCAGTCTTTAACATCACATGATCCTTCAGAAATCATTCTAATATGCTGATATTTAAAACAGTTGAGTACATTTTTTTTTAGATCAGCATTTATTTGAAATAAAAAGCTTTTGTAACATTATACAAAAACTTTTGATAGAAATTAATACTTTTATTTAGCAAGGATACTTTAAATTGATCAAAAGTGATGATAAAGACCTTTATAATGTTGCAAAAGATGTTTATTTCAGATAAATGCTGTTCTTTTGAACTTTCTGTACATCAAAGAAACCTGAAAAAATGCTGTTTTCAACAATAATAATACTAAATGTTTTTCTAAAGGATCATGTGACTGGAGTAATGATGCTGAAAATTCAGCACTGAAATCACAGGAATAAATGTGTTTTAAAATATATTCGAATAAGAAACAGATATTTTAAATAGTAAAAATATTTGTACTGTTTTTGCTGTACTTTGAATCAAATAAATGCAGGCTTGGTGAGCAGAAGACACTTCTTTGAAAACATCAAAAATCGTAATGTACATATTAATTTTATATATAAACAAACAGGGAATTTTTCTTGCTAAAATTTTTTTTTGGTGCGTATAAAGCTAAAAGTTTTAGAAAAGATTGTTTAATGCATTTCTTCTAAATGCTGAGTTTTGTTTTATTAGCATGTAAACAAGAGAGATGTAGACATATATCAATATAAAACATAATAATTATGAGGACTGGAGAGTAAAGCACAACAATAAATGCAAAACACAGATAAGTCACACTGAATCTTCTTCAAAATGACTATACATGCTAAAACACCAGTGTCTCATGATGGTAATGCTGATTGTCCACATTTCACAGTTTAGAGCTGGGTGGTAGTGAAGTAAAAGTTGTTAAGCTTGTCATGTTTCTTAATGAAACTTGCAGAACAGGAAACGCAAATAAATAACACATTTTTCTTCATCGTTAAGTCACGTTCAGACCGATTTCAGTATTAAAGCTGCGGCAGAACTGAAAGATGAGCTTTAAAATGTACAGTAGTTTAATAACGCTGAAACAGTGATGCACGTTAAAATAGTCTAAAACAAGAAGTCTGATGGTCTTAGGTCTGTAGAAGTGCAGTTTAACCACAAACTCTGACACCTCGTGTACTGGAGATGAAAGATAACAGCCTTTCTCTCTTTCTCTCTCTTTCTCTTTTGGTGGGGAATGTCTTTCGTTTTAAATATAGATCATGTATATTTTGTTGCTGCCACATCTTGAAATGTCACACTAAACGGCACATAAAAGCAAACGAGTGGAACACAAATGTGGCAACAACAAAAGAAAAAAGACAGAAACAAGCAAACAGGATGTGGAGAGACAAGAACAAATGCCATCAGAACAAAGAGCTGAAGTCACGAAAAAATCTAAATATCAAAAATGATTGTTTTTTAATCATGCAGATGTTTTCTAAGGTAAAATGATGGTTAGAAATGTTTTGAAGGCCAGGATAACAGTATAAACTTATATTTATATGCAATAACCATGGGTATAGATAAAACAAGAATGAACAGAAGAGCATCAAAACAGTGCTAAAGTCATGAAGAAAAATCTAAATATCAAAAATGATATTTATTAGCAATAAAATGATGAATGAATTTACATCAATATAAATCAATATTTATGTGCAATAAAGATGGATAAAGATAAGACGAGAACAAACCAAATAGCATCAGAACAGAGCTAAAGAAATAGAAATCACTCAAAATATCAACAATTATTGTTTTTAAATAGCTGAAATGATGTCTTTACATTTTTTAGGTAAAATATTTTTAACTAAAGATGTTTTACAGGTCAATACAAATTGCTGTTTATATGCAATATAGACAGATAGATGAGATGAGAGCAACAAAACAGCATCAGAACAACAAAAAAAAGGTAAAATAGTTAGAATTGTTGTAGGAGCCAACGTAAATTAATTTATATTTATAATTTCAATATAAATTAACATTTATTTACAACATAAATGAGACAAGAATGAACAGAAAAGTGTCAGAACAGAGCTAAAATAACAAAACTATAATTTTTAAATGACCAAAATATTTCCTTAACATTGTTTGAGGTAAACCAATAGATAGAAATGTTAAGGTGTCTAATATAAATCAGTGTATGTCAATATAAATTGCTATTTATATGCAATAAAGATAGCTATAGATGAGACGAGAACAAAAAAACTGCATCAGAACAAAGCGAAAAATGACAAAATATCCTCAAAATAACAAAACTATATTTTTTAAAATAACGGAAATATTTCCTTAACATTTTTTGAGGTAAACCAATAGATATAAATGTTAAGGAGTCTAATATAAATCAGTTTATGTCAATATAAATTGCTATTTATGTGCAATAAAGATAAGACAAGAACAAAAAAAACCTGCATTAGAACAAAGTGGAAAAATGACAAAATATCCTCAAAATAACAAAAATATATTTTTTTAAATGACAAAATTATTTCCTTAACATTTTTGGAGGTAAAACGATAGATATAAATGTTAAGGAGTCTAATATAAATAATTAATGTCAATATAAATTGATATTTAAATGCAGTAAAGATAGCTATAGATGAGACGAGAACAAACAAAACTCCATCAGAACAAAGCGAAAGATGACAAAACATCCTCAAAATAACAAAACCAAATACATATAAACATTTTTTGAGGCATATGATAGTTATAAATGTTGAAAGTTTAATATAAATGATTTTATAAATTATTCAATTTAAATTTTTTATATGCAATATAGATAAAGATTTTAAGTGTAAATAAAATATAAAGTGTATAAAAGATTAATAATAATAAAAGATTTTCAAACTTTATTTTAAATTTGTAATTTTTAACACAGTAAAAGGCCACAAGCCTGAAATGATTTACAACAGATTTAGAAAAAAAACAACAACGGGGCAATTAAAATGTGTGTATTATTCATTTATTTACATTTATTCATTCAGCAGATGCTTTTATGCAAAGCGACTCTCAGAATATAAATAAATATACAAGTCGGGCCTCTCAAACAGATTCGAACATCTCAAACGTCACCTTTAAACCTGCTTTAAATATGAAAGCTTCTCCTGACAGTAAATATGATCCGAGTCTCTCATGTGGGATTCGAACGGGTTTTCACAGCTGTTTGTTTATACGGGGCTTTATCAAACCGTCCTGGACGTGAACGAAGCTTTCGCGAAGCACTGACCGAGAGGAAAAGTCTGAAAGAGTGTGTGAGGGGCAAATGAACTCACTTTCAGGGGGTAAAAAGGGCCATTGTGCTGAATGGAGGGGTAATTCAGAGCTTTGAGTGAGTGTGTGTGTAGTTTGTTCTGCCAGAGCTGATCTAATTTATCTATGCTAATGAATTAGATGTGAGTGTGTGTGTGTGTGTGTGTGTGTGTTCTCCGCAGGTCTCTAAGCAGCTGTTTAACGCACAGAAGGACGTATTGAATCTATTCAGCATCTCGGCTCTCAAACAAACCTTCACAAAGACTCCTGCGATGCTATTCTAGACGAAACACACACAGACTTCTGCTCATTCACTTCTAAGTGAATTCTCACAGGCCTAAAAGTGTTTGGACACTCGAGTCACACTTAAAAATGCTTGAGTGTGATTCATTAGATCACAAATAGGGCTGAACATTCAGTCGACATTATCGACAAATATTTTTGTCGTCGAATAGTTGTTTGATCTCATGTAAGGGCCTGCAGTAACACGGTTTGACCAGGTTGGTGCTGTAGCGCAAGACTAATTCAGCCTTCTTGCGTGCAATCTAATAGAAGAGTGTAAAAGAAACCAGACCAGTAGAGTGTGGGAAAGTTTTACAAAACTGCAAACAGTCAATGTGTTAAAGGCCCTGATATACTCAAGTATTAGTATTGTTCTTCACTTAGGCGTAAACAGAAGTTCAGTATTTGCAAGCAACACTTAACTGCTTTACTGTGATTGTGTGTATGTGTGTGTGAGAGAGAGATCATGATTATCAAAATAATAACTGGTTGTAGCCCTAAATCGCAAATATTAAATCAAGCCTCATTTACTGTAAATACGCATGCACAGCAAGATTGAACTGTGAGAGTTGAGAAACTCAAGCTGATATTTTAAGGATCTTTAAGTGCGTCAAAAGGTGCATGCGTATATTGGTCTATTTCGACACCGTCTGAATGAGATTTCAGTTTAGAGCCTGTTTGCATGAAATAGAATGAGAGAGTGTGTGTGTTGTGGTTTTTCACTCTCTCTTAATATCGCAGTATGTTTGAGGGCCTGTAACTGTTCTGATCACAGTCGAGCCTCTTATGGCGTCTCACAGACTCACTTCTCGTTCACCGTTCCTCTTTCTCTCCCACTATATGTCGCACCTTCAAGAGAACCTGACCCACATGATTATTAGATCAAATTGCACAACGAAGTCACATAACCGCAAACCAACAAAATGAGGATGTTCGTTTTTATAAGCTCTCTAGCATAGAGAGATGGAGGAGCAGTGCCCTGGTGGCCAGACAGATGACCTTAGCAACTGCATAGCAATGACCTAGCAACCGCACCAAGAAAACCCTAGCAACATCCTCACAACCACCCAAAACACCCTAGCACTCTCCTAGCAACCACACAGAACACCCACATGGCAGTAGCAACTGCATAGCGCTGGAACCACAGAGCAATGGCCTAGCAACCACCCAGAACACCCTAGCAGTGTCCTTGAAACCACACAGAAAACCCACTTAGCAACATTATAGCAAGCACCCAAAACATCCTTGCAACCAAGTAGCAATGTCCTAGCGACCAGCGAGAAGACACTAGAAACTGCGTAGCACTCTGGCAACTAGCAAACGCCCTTTCAGCATCCAAGCGACCACACAGAAATCTCTCCTAGTAACATCCAAGCAACCACCCACCCAGACCACCTTAACAAATGTATATCATTGTCATAGTAACCAACCTAGCAACATCATAGCAATGCCCTAGCAATTACACACAACACCCAAGCAACGTCATAGCAATTCTAGGCAGCCACCTAGAATATGGCAGCAGTGTCCTGGAAACTACACAGAACAACATCCTAGCAACATTCTAGCA
>JAHKKF010481482.1:0-28293 GCA_019740295.1 Labeo calbasu | reverse complement strand
TTAAAGGAGAAGTCCGCGTCCAGAACAACAATTTACAGATAATGTACTCACCCCCTTGTCATCCAAGATGTTCATGTCTTTCTTTCTTCAGTCGTAAAGAAATTATGTTTTTTAATGAAAAATATTTCAGGATTTTTTTCCATATAATGGACTGATATGGTGCCCCGAGTCTGAACTTCCAAAATGCAGTTTAAATGCAGTTTCAAACGATCCCAAATGCTGTTGTAAACAATCCCAGCTGAGGAAGAAGGGTCTGATCTAGCGAAACGAATTGTTGTTCTTGAAGTGGACTTCTTCTTTAAAGATGTTGGGTTTCATGGAATACTTCATGGGAGTGCTCTTTTTGACAATTGCTTGTTTAGATTCTCTGATTGGTGTTTTTTAATGGGTAATTCTGTTGTTAAACATGATTGTTTAAAGTTGAAAAAGTTGAAAAAATGTGAACTGATGGCCTTAACAAAAATAAATACCATTGATTAACAACCTTGGCTTGTAGTTCACAATAAGTCTACCTTTAATAGTCTATAATAGGGTTCCCAATGCTGTTCCTATAGAGATCTACCATCCTGCAAAGTTCAGCTCCAACCCTGATCAAACACAACAGAGCCAGCTAATTAAGATCTTCAGCAAAGCCAGTGGAAGGGAAGCCTGCAACCTTTAACTAAAAAAAAGCATAAAGCTAATGCTGTGGCTTTGGCAGTACACAGGAAAGGAAGGAGACCAGAAGCAGTCAAATGGCGCTTTAGTTTTCTCAAAATATGCATTTAAAATCACCTCATTTTCCAGTGATTCTCAAATGATTCGTTCGAAGCAATTTAAAGATTCAGTCTCTCTAAACTCTGTTCTGATTGGTCAGATGGCCCAGTCTGTTGTGATTTGTCTAACGTGTACAACGTGTCAGAAACGATACGCCATTGCCATAGTTCTGTATTTTGAACGCTTGATAGAAAATATAAACATTTATTATTTATCATACTTACAGGTTGTGATTCAGTAGAGTTAAAGTAAACTGGGTACAGGGCCATCTTTCAACAGCAAGCGTTTTGTGAATCCTGCGAAGTGGTCATCAGTAAAGTGACTTGTTTGAGGGCGGGTCAAACCGCTTTATGCAAATGTATTACACCGTGACGTGTACACATCATAGAAGTGAGATTCGATTTACTAATAACTCATTCAGGCTGTTTCAAGTCGATTGTTTTTTTTGGGGGGAGACAATAAATATTTTTACTGTGCACTTTCGGCTTTGTAACTTTCACATTGTTTGCATTCACATACAGCTACATTACACACTGCATGTAAGGCAATATTTGAAATGGAATAACAGGGGCACTTGAATTGTCTGAAAATATCAAGTTTTCAATATTATAAATGAATCCTTTTCAAACGCTAATCACAATATCAGTAGAAGCACCAAAATCGCTTTCCTTGTGCAATATGACAAGACAAGCAAAGTAATCCATAAGAAACTATCCAACGTAAACCATAACCATCTGTTGTCAAACTGTGAGCGCCAGCCACTAACGTTACTGCCATGCAAGTTAGCTGTTATGATTTTTCAATGGTAAGTACTATAGAGTCTCATCTCCAAATAGTAAGACAATCTCTGTCTCTGGGAGCATTTGATAATTACAGACAGGAGATCTCCAGGAACAGGATTGGGCACCCTTGGTTTATAAGTTCTCATTAAATCTCAATTTCCTTGTGGAGAAAACGAATGAGATTTTTACTTCCGGGACCCAACTGTTACATTTTGACTTATGAGATTCCACTTAAGTGGATTACATGGAAGGCACCAGGGTCAGAAATTAACAAGGGCTTGTGGCAAAAATGCCACCAAAATAAACAAAAAATGCCCAAAAATTCAAAACAAAGGGTCAAAAAATGCCCCTGCACAATTAAACAATGTATACGGCTGTTGTGATTAAAATTAAATGTGAAAATGAATGAAAAGTGTCAATTCGCCAAATTACATTTAGATTTAGATGCCTAAAACGAAACAAAAACGTTTTATATTGTTTTCTATATCTATATTAATATAAAAAGCAATAATCTACAATAATGATTTTTGTCATAATATTGCAGTCCTATGAGCTCCTGTTTTTACATGTATAATTTAGATACAATTTTAAACAGTCTATTGTTACTGACAACAAAAAAGTTCGGTAAATGTGGGTATTTGACATTAAAGACAAAATATGGTTTTTATATTAATAAGGTGATTATAAAAATTGCCTTGTAAAAAAACGCTCCTGGAAATCAATTTCAGGGTTCAAATATTGCCCTTTTTCTTATTTCTGACCCTGGAAGGCACATTCCAAAGAAGACAGTAGACGGGGAAACTATAGATTTTAAAACAGAGCTAATATGTTTCTCTCACTACTCTTAGAAGAGAAAATTTCTTTTCTGCTCACCTCTCCTGATGCTGCGGCGCAGTTTACCACAGAGGGCGTCGATTCGTGGCACCTCTGCATTATCATCCGGAGCTCCAGGGCTCTGCTCGGGGGAGGACGGACTTTGTCCACGACTAAGATCCAAAGGGGGCTTGTTGTTGTTGTTGGACGGTGGGGGTGAGATGGTAGGGTTGGCAGAGGTTGGACTGCTGGCTGCCGACGACGAGGTTGCGGACAGATCCAAGATGCCTACTTTTGAGCCAATAGGGGAGTTAAGAGAGAGTTTCCTGGTGCGAACCGGAGAAGAAGTACGGGAAGGAATGGAGAGAGGTGGAGGAGACGAGAACTTGCGACACAGTCTGGGGGATTTGTCATTTACGTGGTCCCCGCTGCGGTTGTTCTGGTTGGTGGCGAAGAAAAGCTCCAGGGATCTGAGTTGTGGAAACAACATTGAAAGATGGGGGATAAATGGCAGAGCAGTACTGGCACTCATGTCTCATGTTCTGTTCTCCATACTTGCATGCTCCAAGTACACTAAACACTCTTGTCAAACAGTGTGTTGGATGCATTCTACATGTGGAAACACATGAGGAGTACTGATTGCAGCTTTCAGAAATTGAGAACAACAAAACAGGTAAATATTGCAAGATCTGCAATGGATGCTAGCATTTGTGCAAGTGCGGAAGTTTTGATAATCCAGGATGTAATAAAATCACATATTTGTAACTTCCAAAAAAAAAAAAAGAGGATAAAGACAGACACTCCAAAACAAGTTCAAACAGAGTTAAAAATGTGAGGAACTAGAAAACAGACAGGGATGAAAGTGAATTGGTAACAGAGATGGGCTTGTTACTTTGACTGATCCATCGCTATCTTCCTGATCTTCAGGCTGTAGTCTGGGCAGATGGATGTAATGGACAAGCGGTCAAATGAGTGATACTGGACCCTGTGTGACAGCAAAGTGGGTGTGGGGATGAGGAACATCAGAGACAACACATTAAACAGCACTCACAATGACCACAAGCATTGTCACATGAGGTACACATGCTGCATTTGCCTTCTGCACAAGCATATTAAACATTCAAGAAAAATGGAAGAGGAATTGCTGAGCACTTTGAGGCTTTCTGAACTGCTTTTTAGGTAAGGGTTACGGAGAGTGCACCAATTTAACTTGGCAGAACACCTGCTTTTGGAACAGAAAACATTCTTCCAAATGTATGCAGAGATAAATGGCTTACTTGCTCTCGCTCACAGCAGTGTTTTAGACGCATGCACCTAGTGGTTTCTTTCACATATTTGGGTATTAATATATGGTATTACTTGACAGACCACAGTGTAGAAAATGGCGTATGATCCAAAAAATTTCCATTGACAGGCCATTTGCCTGTCTACACTCAACACAGAAGCGCTGTGTGACACAATACAGTTGTAGCCATTCAGAAGATATTTATGTTGACCGGGACTAATGAGATCTTTTTGTGGGCCAGGCTGCCCAGTGTAAGGCCACAGAATTACAAATTAACTAAAAAAAATTGCGGTTAGGATTTTTAATTTTGAATTATAAAATATGTTTCTTTCAGGGTGCTGTGATTTTTGATTTTGAAGACTTCTTTGGCAGCAGAAACTGTAGAACTGGCTGTACACCTATTGGCTTTGATATATTGAATATTCACAATATAACTGCACAACATAACATTTCTAAATTTAAAAAGCATTGAGAATATTGTGATGATTTAATGTTTGTTATGGGATAATTGATTTAAAGTAGAGTGTCTCTAAGTTAAACTACAGTAGTAAAAACGATATTAGAGTTGGTTAATTTGTCATTGTCGGTTTTTAATTAATCAATTCAGTTCAATGGATTCAAAAATGTAGTTTAATGCTATAATGCTATATTTTCATAAATTACATATATTTTTTAAGTAAAAAGTTATGTACACTACCAGTCAAAGGTTTTTAAACAGTAAGATGTTTAATGTTTTTTAAAGAAGTCTCTTTTGCTTTCCAAGCCTGCATTTATTTGATCCAAAGTACAGCAAAAACAGTAAAATTGTGAAATGTTTTTACTATTTAAAGTAACTGTTTTCTGTTTGAATATATTTTAAAATGTAATTTATTCCTGTGATCGAATCTAAATTTTCAGCATCATTACTCCAGTCTTCAGTGTCACATGATCCTTCAGAAATAGTTCTAATATGCTGAATTGCTGTACAAGAAACATTTTTGTTATTATTATTATTATTATTTAATTATTATTATTATCAATATTTAAAACAGTTGAGTACATTCTTTTCAAGATTCTTTGATGAATAGAAAGATCTAAAAATCAGCATTTATCTGAAATAAAAAGCTTTTGCATCATTATAAACTATACCATTCAAAAGTCTGGAATCACTATATTTTTTTATTTATTTATTTTTTACTTTTATTTAGCAAGGATGCTTTAAATTGATGATAAATATATTTATAATGCTACAAGAAATTTACATTTCAGATAAATGCTGTTCTTTCTTCTTTGAAACTTTCAGGTTCTACTCAGCATTTTTCAACATAATAATAATAATAATAATAATAATAATAATAATAAATGTTTTTGAGCAGCAAATCAGAATGATTTCTGAATGATCATGTGACTGGAGTAATGATGCTAAAAATTCAGCTTTAAAATCACAGGAATAAATTACATTTTTAAATATATTCAAATAGAAAACAGTGCTTTTAAATAGTAAAAATATTTCAAAAATTTACTTAAATTTTAAATAAATGCAGGCTTGGTAAGCAGAAGAGATTTCTTTTAAAAAAACATTACAAATCTTACAGTTCAAAAACAGTAAAAATAGGTTTAAAAAGCTGTTTATTACTATTTATTACTTTTTTTTATACTGTATTTGCATTAAACATTTGAAATCTACTGAAACACCAATATATGCTTGGATGAAATGATGGATTGAAAAAAATACCCAATTAAGATAATTTACAGAAAAGAGATAAAAACTGAAATCTACAGTATACAGTATATATTGGCCATTTAAACAATAAGCTGTAAAAAACACAGTTGATATAGTTTTTTATTTGCATTTTATCCCCTTTATGAGCTCTATTACCTGACTGGTATGGATGTAAAAGGCTTCTTGTAGATGTCAGCCAGTTTCTCCATGACCACGGTGGCGGTGGTGAAGATCCGATAGGTGTGCAGGAACGTGTTCAGGAAGTCAATGGAGAGGAAGCGCAGGTCCGTCAGCCTCTCCAGCAGTCTCTCCACGCTCGCGTAGCGGATCTGGGGAACCTTGCAGGAGTTGAGCGTCTTACTGAAGCAAATGTCAACATCATCTTTATGGAGACGCGCATCGGATCTAATGAGGAGCACAACCAAAGCATTTTAACTGTCTGTATGCTGTACATTTATGATGATATTATAAAGCATTAGTGGAGATGCACTGATATCATTTATTACACTGTCGATAGTGATTGCAGCTAAACATGTTAGCTCATAACAAATGTAACTTAGATTGTAGAGTAATAATAATAACGTACATTAAAATTGTTGTTCATTTTGATTAGAAACGTAATGCTAATCTATAAGTAAAATATTAAACCTATTTAAAATCTCAAATCAGTATATCATATCTATATTTATTTCAAAAGCACAAATGCAATAAGCAAGATTATGCACAGCTATTCAGTCATTATACCAAAATAAACCCTGATTCACATTGGGATCCTCATCACCCAGCTGTGCTGACTGCACATTATTACGTATTATTTATCATAAACTAGTTTATTTTAAATAAATAAACATACATAATTATTATTCTTTGCTTAAGGCCCTTTTTGCCAGTGGAAGTCAATCACACGGACAGTCACACTGAAATGCTGCAAGGCTTTCTGGACTGGTTTTGCCAACATATTGTCCAGCAGGGAGGGAAATTAGTCCCGGTTGTTTGCACTTATTGTAGTGTGCTCACTGTGTTCAATGCTTAGCCTGGACAGATGCGTTTGCACACGTGCAACGATTCAGTACTCAGGGCTTCAGTGCATGTTCACTGGGCCTCCAAAATGAGCTGCAAGCAAAATGCTGTTCTGGACAAGCTGACACTTTTTTATGCACTTAAAATTGTCAAAACAGCGGCAGATTTTTTGGCAGGTTGAAATATTCTTTTTAGTCAGTTGTGCTTCTATAATTACAGAAACACTGTAACACTCTTGATTATTTCACAATAAACAAAAGTCTGACTTACTTGATCATATGCGGCACTGTGACTTTTGAGTTCTCCTCAAACACGCTTGTCATCAGGCCGTTACAGCGGATGTTATCAATGCACTATATCCCAAAGAGCAGAAATTTGAATGAAGAGAGGGATCAAAACAATGAACATAACATAAAGACAACACAACATAATTAATCCTCTCATTAAACGCTGGACATAATGTAATTTCTTTGTGTTTGTAAGAGACTGGGGGTTTCAAGGACAGAGAGATGTCTCTTGTGGGTTCATCACTAAGCCAGGTTCAGTCCACAAGTACAAAGTGATCTCCTCCAGGAACAAGTCTTAACCTCATGGCTCTTCGTGTGAAGTTTCAGCGAGGTGGTGGTTAGCTATTATGTTCAAGTTCTTCTCTACAGCCATTATCATTTTATTTTTTAAAGGTTACAGGGAATTTGGTATGGTTCAGAGCAAATGCACCAACTATAGATGAGGTGTCAGATACCGTTGTCTTTATATTTTTTTATTACTGTGACTTTGCATGCTTTTAATCAACAGGAAACTAGAAAGACAAGATCGTATATCACTGAATATGAGAAATGAAGCATGCTAGATACTAAAATTTCATCTCCAGCAAGTGAATTAAAGGGATACTTCACACAAAAATGCACATTCTGTCATTACTCACCCTCACGTTGTTCCAAACCTTTAAGACCTTTGTTCATCTTCAGAACACAAATTAAGATATTTTTGATGAAATCCAGAGTTTTCTGACCCTGATGGACAGCAATGGTATATTTAAGGCCCAGAAATGTCGTAAGGACATTGTTAAAAGAATTGTTGTAGCTTCAAAGCATTACGGCTGAACCACTGATGTCACATGGACTACTTTAACAACGTCCTTACTACCTTTCTGTGGCTTGAACATGGTAGTTGTGTTGCTGTCTATGCAGGGTCAGAAAGCTCAGATTTCATCAAAAATCTCTTGATCTGTGTTTTGAGGATTAACAAACGTCTTACAGGTCTGGAACGACATAAAGGTGAGGTAATTAATGACAGAATTTTCATTTTTGGGTGAACTGTCCCTTTAACAACCATGCCACACCACAGACATACACTACACTTCAGATGTTTGTTTTGCTGTTTTGTTTTGTTTTTTGTAAAAATCATTTTGACTATTCGTCAAAGAATTGTGAAAAAAAGGATCATGGTTTCCACAAGAATATTAAGCTGCACAATTGACCAACCTGGCTGATGTCGCTGGTCCAGGCCGCTTTCTCCTGACGGGATGGTGCCAGCAGCACCACAGTGAAGGCAGGAGCATCTGAGGGCTCTACCACAATCTTAAAGTCCAGGTGGCCAAACACCTGCCCTGAATTCTTGGCTAAAAAAGACATAAGGTTAGAATTTAACATGAATCATGCATGAAAATCCTAATTACCAGTCCTGAGGGATCACTCGGGAAAACAATGGCAATAAAAACTAATTGAACGGAGGATCTCTTCTTAGTAACATAATAATGGTGGTGATGTTTATTAAACACGCTCTTAGGAACCATATTCAGGGATCAGGAGAGGGTCATTGTGATGCCGTTTTGAATTAGCCCTTGGGTCTCTTTCTATCCCCTCAAGTGGATAATCAATCCATGACAATTATCATCTCTACCCATTTGACATTTAAACAGCAGGTAGTTTGGACTCTTTTCTAACCTGTCTATAACAGTTAATTAACCTGCAGTATATGAATAATGGCCAATATATAGCTAATGATGCATGTCTTCACTCATCTGTGCTGATGTGTTAGAAAATGTGCGTCAAAGAAACAGGCTCACCATCTTCGTCACTGGCGTCAGGCTCCTCGATGAGAGTGCACTCAATCAGGGACAGCACACCACCTTGCTGCCAGAGTCAAACCATTAGGATGAGAGGTTAATCACAAAGGGAGTTTCATGATGTTGATGGTTTGTTAGAATAACAGGTTTGTGATGGATCTTAATGTACAAAGACATTTGTGACCCTGGACCACAAAACCAATCCTAAGCAGCACAGGTATATTTGTAGCAATAGCCAACAATACATTCTATGGGTTGAAATGATTGATTTTTCTTTTATGCCAAAAATCATTAGGATATTAAGTAAAGATATTTTGTAAATTTCCTACTGTAAATATATTAAAACGTAATTTTTTGATTAGTAATATGCATTGCTAAGAACTTCATTTTAAAGGTGATTTTCTCACTATTTTGATATTTTCTTGCAAGCTTAAGCTTATTTAATCAGCTTTCAGATGCTGTACAAATTTTGTGGTCCAGGGTCACATTTCAAAGGTGTTTTTCAAAAGTCTTTGTATGCATGCTTATAAATCTCCTTTTGCTTTGATAATCACCAAATAATTAAATAGGTAATTATTTTACTGGATAACAAAAACAAGGTGTTTTTGAGAAAAAGAAACCTAAGATTAGTTAATGCATCAAACAAATGGAGTTACATTATAGTTCATTTACAGTAGTGGTAATTTTGTTAAAGAAAACTATGACAAAAAAGTTTGTTGACAAGCTTTTTTCCCATGACTAAAATGAGACTTAACCATTATAATGTATGATGAAAATGTGACAGTTTTCGTTGACTAAAATCAGTCGACTAAAACTTGACTAAACCAAAACAAGACAAGGTTATGGAAGCCTGTTTTCACTACTGAATAAAAAAATAAAAAAGGTAATTGCAACTTTTTGTCTCACAATTCTGACTTTTTTTCTCACAACTGCAAGTTTACATTGTGAGTTTTTTCTCAGAATTGTGAGATATAAAAGTCCCAATTCTGACAAATGAAGTCAGAATTGTGTGATATAAATTCGCAACTGCAAGTTACAAACTCAGAATTGTGAGATATAAATTCACAATTCTCAGAAATAAACTCACAATTCAGACTTTTTTTCTCAGAATTGCTTTATGTCTTGCAATTCTGAGAAAACATCAGTCTTTTTCCCCTCAAAATTGGACTTTATGCGAGTTTATATCTCACAAGTCAGAATAAAAGTCAATAAAAGTCAAAAAAGATATAATAAGACAAAAAAAAGATAAACGAAAAAAGAAAAGAAAAAAGTCAGTGAGTTTTTTTCTGGCAATTCTGACTTTATAACTCGCAATTGCAAGCTTTTATGCGATTCTGATAATAAAAAAAAGTCAGAATTGTGAGATAAAAATTAGCAATACATTTTTTTTTACATTTTTTAGTCAGTGGTGAAAACTAAATAACTAAAAAAGTACATTTGACACATGACTACGACTAAAAGTAATTTAAAAGACTAAGACTAAAACTAAATTAAAAATGGCTCACAAATGACTGCAAAATAGCAAATTGTTTTATGTTGCAAAGAAACATATTATTATTACATTAAATATTAACAAATGATAGTGTATATCTATTATTGTGATGCATATAAAGTATGTTGCTAAAAATAAAACAAATAATTTGTCTGCCTTATTGCATCAGCAGAAAAGACTTTCTAATAATATGAATTATTATAGTGAATTAAACATAAACCACTTCAATTTATTGTTTAGAAATTATTTATATTAATTGAAGCATGAGTGAATTTAACAAGATTATTGAGCCTTAACAAGATAAAGATTTAAACCAAAATGGTTTAAAATGCAATCATTCCACAACCATCATACCTATCACAAAATGCCACTAAAATACATGCCTTAAAAACTACATAAACAACAGAACTAAATATACTGTATTAAGAGAGTTATTTTCTAAAGCCCTCTTCGTTATACCTATTTGAAGCTCATGAGGAAATTCAGATTTCGAAATTGCGTCTAAGGATTGAACCAGTCAATTAAAATAGCACAAAAGTGGGAGAGGAGTAATATGCAAAAATCTGCACAAGGGGTGTAGGGATTGAACGAAATGAACAGGGGAAGCTCAAACCTCATCACACATGATTAACCTTTTGACATCATTGCAATTATCAAATATTTGCCGCTTGGTTTCTAAGTTATTGATCTTCAGGGGTTTCCTTCATAATTACTATGCCTTAGCTGCCCTGTCAATATATTAAACACAGAAGCGATGACATTTTTGTAGAGTGACTGTTGTGTAGTAAAGTGGCATTTTCATTTGAAGTGCACTGTGTGCATGTGTGTCACGTACTTTGAGCAGGTGAAGCTTGCCTCCCGAGCTGCGAGTGCAGATAAGGAAATGCTTGGTGAAGAGGAAGCACTGTCTCTCTCCTTCCTTTTTGAGCGAGAGAGAGCCTAGTCGCACCTTACTGAGCTTTCCTCTCTCCACTGAGGGCAACTGGATCAAAGAGCCTGAGAGAAAGATAGCAAGACAGAGAGAGAGAGAAAACATGTAGAAATATTAATAGAGTGACAACAAGCTGAAACAACAGAGCCACAGCAGCAAACATGATAAATGAAGATCAAAGACACCTTTACCACTGAACAAAAGATTACAAGAAGAAAGGAAACGTGGCAGACCTTTAATCAAGTGATAGAAATCATCAGAAATCATATCCAGAAAAATGGTAATCCAGGAAAAATGTATCCATGAATCCAAGTTATAACTTCAGGGCAACACAGCAATACAAATTGAATCTCTTTACTTTATTAAATCACTTTATTAAATTTATATCACACTTTTTTTATCATTTAATTATTTTGCTAACTTATAATTTTAACAAATTTTCTTTTTTTTTTTTTCTTTTTGCATATATGCATATACACTGCCAGTCAAAAGTTTTTGAACAGTAAGATTTATAAAGTGTCTTCTGCTCACCAAGCTGCTCTGAACCAAAATACAGCAAAAGCAGTAATATTGTGAAATATGTTTACTATTTAAAATAACTGCTTTTTAGTTGGATATATTTTTAAAATGTAATTTATTCCTTTAATCAAAGCAAAACATTCAGCATCATTACTCCAGTCACATGATATTTTAGAAATTATTCTAATATGCTGATTTGCTGTTCAAGAAACATTTATTATTAGTATTATTATTATCAATATTTAAAACAACTGAATACATTTTTTTCACTCTTTGATGAATAGAAAGATCCAAAGATCAGCATTTATCTGAAATTAAAAGCTTTTTTAACATTATACACTATACCACTCAAAAGCTAGAAATTAATACTTTTATTTAGCAAGGATGCTTTAAATTGATCAAAAGTGATGATAAATACATTTTATAATGTTACAAAAGATTTCTATTGCAGATAAATGCTGTTATTCTGAACTTTCTATTCATGAAAGAAACCTGAAAAAATTCTACTCACCCGTTTTCAACATAATATATATATATATATATATTTTTTTTTTTTTTAAGCAGGAAATCAGAATATTAGAATGATTTCTGAAGGATCATGTGACCTGAGTAATGATGCTAAAAAATCAGCTTTGAAATCAAAGGAATAAATTACATTTTAAAATGTATTCAAATAGAAATCAGTTATTTTAATAGTAAAAATATTTCAACATTTTAATGCTTTTGCTGTACTTTGGATAAAATAAATGCTTGGTGAACAAAACAGACTTCTTTAAAAAATATTTAAAAACTTTTGACTTGTAGTGTATATTTTAATTGTTAGTTTTCCCACCCTCTTTCTGACGCTTGAGTAAATAAGATATCATTCTAAATATACACACATAATTTCATTATTACTATTAAATAATATCAATTAAAACATATATATTAGTTCTAAATCTGGGAACATATCATTTATAAATTAATTCTAATTAAAACAGGTTCATAATGATCAATCTTAATGTTTTCCCACTTTTTTTCTTTAAGATATCCTACTAAATTCATATTATGCCTATATGAAGGTTCATAGGTTAATGTTTCAATAGTAGAAAAAAAAGCGCAATTTAAAAAACTGAAGAAACTATTTTGACAAGAAAGCAATTTTATTATTGCTAAAAATAAACATTTTACAGAGGAAAGCATTTGTATTTGAATTGTAGCAGTGCGCAATGCATTATGCACAAGACGAACGTTTATCAGTGCATGATGAATGATTTTTATTATATCACTGTATGTGGGCAGAGACAAATCAAAGAGTCAAATCAGTGTTCGCTCTTGCTCATTTCTCCAGAAATCAGTAACTCACATTGAAAATATATGACTTTAGAATGTTTTGGCAATGAAGATGTGTGAATAACCTTTTAAAATTAAATATCTATTTTTTTCTGCCGTGTCTTTAAGAAACACCGACATTGCATGTGAAAATGGAAACTTCTTACATACGGGATGTGAGTCTCCTGTACAACTCTCCTATTATTTAATGGTAACCTCTTTGCAAAGGTATCAGGGTAAATAAAACAAAATAAATTAAAATTAAATTAAATTAAAGTAAAAATAAAATAAAATAAAATAACACAATACAACAAAATAAAATAAAATAAAATAATAAACCTAAGCTTCTCTTTTAAAATGTGGGGATCCTATAGATAGAATGCAATACGGAAGTCATAATAATGATCAATCCTCCCACACTGACTCATGGGGCTCATGCGTTTTAACAACACAAGAAAAATCAACAAAAGAAATTGCTTTTCCTGTCACTCATGCTACAAAAGAACATAACCTTTCTTATGGTGAGCTGATGTCATTTCCTCTTCCATACATTCCATGTGGAGACCCTCCAAATGCTTGTTATACCTGGTTTTTCGCTTCTCCAATACAGGGCTGGATTTTAATACATTATAAAACACCTCAACTGAAAACATCAGACACTGTCAATCCTCGAGACAATGCTGTCCAATTGTGAAACTATGAATTATTCAGAGCCAGAGGGGATCAAACCGAAGCTGTCGCTGTCATTCAGGTGCTGGTTCTGCCTAAGGCGGCGTGTCAAGCAGGTGGCAGCTTGAGGTGTTAACACGACTCACCTTGTCTCACAAACGTCTGGCTGGTGTCAAGGAGGATGTCACAG
The DNA here is from genome assembly GCA_019740295.1 of Labeo calbasu. Taxonomy (NCBI): domain Eukaryota; kingdom Metazoa; phylum Chordata; class Actinopteri; order Cypriniformes; family Cyprinidae; genus Labeo; species Labeo calbasu. The sequence continues at coordinate 14,755 of JAHKKF010481482.1, read as the reverse complement.
CCCTCTACGATCATGCGTTCAATAGCCAAGTTCTTACGGATGTTTTCTGTGTCACTCACTTCATCGTGCATCACCCTGGAACAATGCGAACATGAGACTTGTGTTACAAATGGAAACGTGAAAAATTCACTTTCTTACTTTTTGCCACCTTGATACTCTGCCAAAGCTGTAAACGAACATGGCAGGGTATAAGAAGCAATTTAAAGTATAAGTGTGACGTATTTACAACTACTACATATTGCCAAGGGCAAAAAAAAAAAAAAACAGAAGGAAATCCACTAGTCCTGCTGAAGCACTGCCTGCATTGTTTTGACATATTATTCACAAGATAACTCAAATAAAACCTGTAAAACCTTCGTTCATCTTCAGAACACAAATGAAGATATTTTTGATGAAATCCAACAGCTTTCTAAACCTTCATAGACAGCAAGACAACTGACATGTTCAAGGCCCAGAAAGGTAGTAAGGACATTGTTAAATAGTCCATGTGACATCAGTGGTTCAACCGTAATTTTATAAAGCTACGGGAATACTTTTTGTGCGCAAAGAAAACAAAAATAACGACTCCTGCGTCAGCACCACACGCTAATGTGTTGTGATAGTCTTGTGAACGTGAGTCGGAGACTGACACTGACTGAAATTGTTGAATAAAGTTGTTATTTTTGTTTCCTTTGTGCACAAAAAGCTTCTCGTAGCTTCATAATACTACGGTTGAACCACTGATGTCACATGGACTATTTTAATGATGTCTTTACTACCTTTCTGGGCCTTTAACGTGGTAGCGATGTTGCTGTGTTTGCAAGGTCAGAAAGCTCTTGTATTTCTTAAAGAAATATCTTCATATGTGTTATGAAGATGAACGCAGGTCTTACAGATTTGGAACAACATGAGGGTGAGTAATTAATGACAGAATTTTCATTTAATACTCTTTAACTGTCCCTTTAATACTCAAAGCACAATGCTAATTCAGTGTATTAAGGGGATTGTTCACACAAAAATAAAAATTCTGTCATTATTTGTTTCAATCCTACACTTCTAGTCAAGATTTTTTTATGTTTTATAAAGAAGTCTTTTGCTCACCAAACCTGCATTTATTTGATCCACAATATAGCAAAAACACTAACATTTTTAAAATATTTTTACTATTTAAAATAACTGTTATCTATTTGAATATATTTTAAAATGTAATTTATTCCTGTGATTTCAAAGCTGAATTTTTAGCATCATTACTCCAGTCACATGATCCTTCAGAAATCATTCTAATATTCTTATTTGCTGTTCAAAAAACATTTTTTTATTATTATTATGTTGAAAACAGCTGAGTAGATTTTTTCAGGTTTCTTTGTTAAATAGAAAGTTCAGAAGAACAACATTTATCTGAAATAGAAATCTTTGAAATATTATAAATGTCTTTATCATCAGTTTTGACGAATTTAAAGCATCCTTGCTAAATAAAAATATTCATTTCTATAATTTCTCCTGTAAAAAATACAGACTCCAAGCTTTTAAAAGGTATAGTGTATAATGTTACAAAATCTTTTTATTTCAGATAAATGTTGATCTTTGGATTATCAAAAAAATGAATGTACTCAACTGTTTGAAATATTAATGATGATGATAATAATAATAATAATAATAATAAAATATTTCTTGAAGAGCAAATCAGCATATTAGAATGATAATTACTGAAGGATCATGTGAGAGGATGTGACACCACAGGAATAAATTACATTTTAAAATATATTCAAATAGAAAGCAGTTATTTTAAGTAGTAAAAATATTTCAAAATTGTACTGTTTTGCTGTACTTTGGATCCAATAAATGCAGGCTTGTGAGCCTTTTAAAAAGACTTCTTTAAAAGACATTAAAAATCCTACTGTTCAAAAACTTTTGACTGGTAGTGTAAATGACTTTCCTTCTTCTGTGGAACATAAAAGAAGTTATTTTGAAAAATGTCTCAGTGGGTTTTTTTGTTTATGCACTGAAAGTTAACAGTCTTCCAAACCCAAAAACAATATCCTTCATAATATTTCAATTTGTGTCCCACAGAAGAAAAAAAGTCTGAAAAAACTAAAAAAGGAAATCTTTTATTTTTTTGGGTTAGCTATCCCTTTAAACTTATGGTTAAACAGGACTGCGGGTGGTTAGTGAATAAGGCAAAGGTTTTTGCAATGGCATACAATGCGCAACTGTTTAGTAAGTTTGCTCCTCAGGGTGGTTTCCTTACCTGGAGAGTTCCTCCAATTTGGACTTGGCAAACTCTAGACTTTTCCTTTCTACATGCTCATGCGGTGTATGAGCCAGTAGCTCATGGAGAGTGATGATATAACGAGGGATCTGTCAATCAGTAGTATAAAGAGAGAAACAGTGTGAAGACTGAAAGCATACAAAGAGAGTGAGAGTTATCAGCAGGCCTGCATAGAATCTGCGCCCACAGAGTGTCTGTCCATCAATCAATTTACATACGTCTCTCGTGTCTTACATGTTCATTAAATTGTGGCCAATTTAATAATACTTTTATCCAAGAGTCTAGTACTCTCTGACTCATTCAGTTCTATAGATTTTACCCCAAAATCACCTCAGAAAAATGTCTTTAGATTGTGCCTGGGCTTTCATTTCAGGAATTTTTAAAATTCTTTGATTGTTTGAAGAATTGAGATACAGTCAAACCAAAAATTATTCAGACACCAGATATATTTTTTTTAATTTTCTTTACTAGTGGGTGCAGGACACTATAGCTCATTTATGTAAGTGAGGATAGCAAAATAAAGTAAACTGTGACATATTATACCCAAAATTCTTCATACAGTGGACAACCAGTAAAAATTTGAGACCAAAAATTATTCAGACATTTTGACCTGACCATGTTTTGCTTAAGTGTTTTTTCTTTAATTGCTAATGCAACCTTTTTACACCACAGACTGATCAAAATTAAGCATTGCATGTAATTGTTCAACAAAGTATTGACAGTTGTGTGAATATTATCATACTAACAGCTGTCTGAATAATTTTTGGTTGAATGTAATCCATTACATACCTTTCTATCAAAGTCTGACATTATCAAGATGAATTTGTTCTGACATATTTTACTACCAATTTCTAAACTATAGTGAATAAACTGTGATAATGTGAGAAATGTTCAAGCTGTTTGAATAATTTTGGTTTGACTGTACATCAGGCTTCTACAATTGATAAATGAGGCTCTTTGTGAGTGAGTTTGAAGGGCTCGTTCAAATGGTTTATGGAAAACAAATTTCTTATTTGTACAAACACAAGCCAGCAATTCCCAGTGGCAGTTCAAATTAATTGAACAAATCAAGCTCCTCAGTGATCAGGCTGGAATTAAATAAGACACTAATGAGAGTGCGAGAGCGGCACCTGAAACATGGGGTACGTGAGGAACGTTTCCAGCATCCTCCCCTCACACGCCGCGTTTGATTCGTACTGCTTGAGGAGTTTGTCAAAGTCCCGGTTCTGCTTACAGTTGGCCAGAACCTGAAGACTGTACTGGTGGTTCCTCACAAACTCCTGATAGATGTTCAGCATTGGCAGCAGGATATCAAAGAGATCCGCTAAAAAGGAGAAAACAAAGTCAAAGTCATTAAAAACGGATTCCTTTATTCACAACGGTGCTTGAAAATGCTTATCTTGGGTTTAAGATGTTGGCGGGTTTTTGTCTGGCTCTCATTGTTACAGAAGTGTGCGTGTCTGTATACGGTGAGATAGGAGAGAGTCAGACGTCACTGACGGGTTTGATTGAGATGCTGTGCGTCAGCGGAAACAGCTTGTCCTTGATGTTAGTGTCACCCTGCAATGTGCTGTCTTTGTTGATGGGGTGTTCTGAATAGCTGCTCCTGAGTGCAGTAATTAGCTTTCTGAGAGATAAAATGTAAAAATCATGACATACCTAGAACCAGCGTAGGCCAGTTTGCTATCCTCGCCTTCAATCCCTGATGGAATATTTCATGTAGAAACATGATTGTCTCACTGAGGGCAAAAAAGAGAATATATATTAATACAACAAAACATTTACTAAAATATATATATTAATTACTCTCCCTCATGTCATTCCAAATCTGTAAGACCTTCGTTCATCTTCAGAACACAAATGATGTCACCTGGACTATTTTAAAGATGTCCTTACTACGTTTCTGGGCCTGGAAACATTTCAGTTACGTTGCTGTCAATGCAGGGTCAGAAAGCTGTCGGATTTCATCAAAAATATCTTAATTTGTGTTTTGAAGATGAACGAAGGTCTTACAGGTTTGGAATGACATGCAGGTGAGTAATTAATGACAGAATTTTCATTTTTGTGTGAACTATTTAAATTGAATTATAAACATGATGAACATCTACTAAAAAAGCAGTTGTGGAAGAAAGTTAACATTGCTATTTTTGACTATGTCTGTGTCGCAGAAGGATGTGGATGAAATAGCATGCAATCAGCATGCAAACAAGCTGTCATAACACTGCAGTAATTATGTATCAACACTGACCCTGCTTGATCTGGGTCAGAAGTTCTCGTATATACAATTTTTACAACCCATGATCACTGGAAAAACATGCTTGTGGCATAATTTCTGCAAAATGGTGTTGCTTTCTGCACATTTTGCAACACTTCCCAGTGAGATGTCAAGTGAGGGGCATTAAAAATGCATTGAGTTTTATCTGAAACAGATCAATGAGAAACTGGCAACTTTTTATTTTGTTAGCTGTTTCATATACAGCGCAGTTCAGAAATGACTGGCCTTAGAAGGTTGATGCTCTCTCATTCCACCTACAGTACAGTAAATCTAACCAGCAACAAAAGCAAACATTAACAAAAGCCAACATTAGATAAAAATGCATTTGCTGAATCAACCAGACCATTTTAGGTTGCTCCTACAAGTCTTTGAGATCTTTTATCGTGACTTGTATTTCGTCCGACTCCTACATAAGTGTTCTAACTTATAAGTGTAGTGCTGTACCAGGTGAGCTACAAATCAAGTTTACACGCAAAATTAGCGTGTTAAGGCGATTAATTTTTTCAGTTTAACGCGTTAAAAATATTTAAAGCAATTAACGCAGGGGCGGGGCTAGGTTTGGCCACGCAACTCACAACTGCTAAAGAATTGCGTTTATTTAGACGCGGAACGTCTTCACTAGCACATATAAACGAGAGACGTTTCAGACTGACGCTCCAACTTTACCTCAGCGCCAGGCGCGAGTCAAACAGGCGCGGAAACGGTACCGGTGACGAGGAGCTTTAGTAGAACATAAGTGAAGTGCAGTCAGATGAGATGTTGTCAGGCTATAAACGAATCTTCCTGTCCAGTCAGCCGTTATACTGTGCTCTTAGCGCGTGCTCTTCAAGTGCAGGCACAAATGTGTCGCGCTGGATTAGGCATTAGGCTATATTAAAGTGCTGTATCATATTCAAACCCAAACTACGAGTATCCAGTGTCGGAGTTATGTCGTCAGTTAAGTCAAGACGCTACAAAAAATTCAAATAAAGCTGCCTTAAAACTGTGCATGTAAGTATTTATTATTTTAAGTACATTTAAAGCAGCATCAGATCCGCGTCCAGTTTAGCAGCGGCAGCTTTTAAAGTAACAGCAGCCAAAATATCCTAATAACCAGCTGCTGTGATGTCTGTTAATAAAAAAACACAATTAAAAATAGAAAATCAATAACTTCTGTAATTTTAAGTTTTATCTTTATTTAATTTAGAATTTAGTGTTTGATAACTTTATTAAATTAGGTTATATTTTCTTCTGAAAGGCACAGCTATATGACATATATTATCATGGGGTTTATGTAAAGATTGTTTGAAGTTCACTTCAATTATAAGTTATTTTTTTAAAGTCTAATAAAGATTGTTTTAAGTTTACTTAAATTAGAAGTTATTTGTTAAAGTCTAATAAATCTTAAAGTGATAGCTCTCAATTATATTGTAATGTTGAATGGCTATAGTCAGTGGTTAAGTAATAGGAAAAAATTAATAGAGACATCAGTTGGAATCAGTGATACTTGCCTTGTCATGAAAAAGATGGCATTAAACAAATATAAAAATATGCATCCTTTATGTTGTTTCTACATTAACTTGAAGATTGAATGTGAAATTATTGCAATATAAAAAAATATTAATTAGTTATTATTTTAAATATATATGCACATATATATTTCAGTTGAAAACTGTAAGTGAATGAAATGTTCATGTACGTTTTTGGGTTTTGCAAGAATGTATGCTGAGGTACTTTGGTTATAGGTCTTTTTTTTTTTTCCACAGGGCCACTTTTGATTTTCGAGGGTGTTGTTTTCAGTGCTGATTGAAAGCCAAAGAAACCAAACTCACGGACCTGTTTAGGAAGATGCTACTGACATCATCGTGGCTTATGGGAGGTTTCTTGGAGCTGGCGGCCATTCTGAGCGGCCTCAGGAAGCAGTTGACCAGGATGGAAAGCTGATGGACGTACTCTGTCTCAGCCTCCACCATGTTGAAGACGATCTGGTTCCTCTTCCTCATGCTCTCAGCATGAGGAGAACAGATGTAGTCCTGCACAATAATCTTCCACTTCCTTCTACACAGCCACCCTCGCATGAAGCTCTGGACCTACAGAGACAAAAAATGTAGGAATACTATTTGCAGTCAATACCTTCAAGAACTTCTCAAATCAATGCCCCTGCTTAAATGCATAACAAGCCCATTTGTTTGGATGCACACATACTTCTAGCCATGTAATGCAGCCAGAAAGGTTTAGGTTCTTTACCTTTTTGATTTTTTTTATATCAGGATCCTCCTCTTCCTGGTATACGTGGTACGGACGCATTCTTTCCTTAGTTTTGTTCAAGGCTATAATCTTTAAAAGAAAACAAAATACAGCATGACTGAGCATTACAATGAAAAGGAAATCGGTGGAGGTGACTGTCAAAATGATTGGGCTGCAAATGCTCGCTGTGATTATAATTTGACAAATCAGATAATGTTGAGGTATTTAACGCTCATCCCTCTCAATGTGTCATAAATGTGGATCACTGAGACCCTGTGTGGGTGCTGGCACATCAGATAACCATCTTAACTTCCTCTCCACGGACAATTTCCTTCCTTCATTCAACAGCCTTCATCAAAAAGCTCTCTCACCAAGCCTTTATCAGCCATTTACTTTGGATGCAAATAGGCTAAATGCCCCACAGCGTATCTCCCAGTATATGTAGTCTGCAGGCACAAGCCAAAGACTTTAGTTTATTGAAGTGCTATTGTACACTATAGATAATAGGTAATGGTCATGTTTATTGTTTTTTCTTTCTCTGTTAAGTGTCAGTTTGAAATAAAATATTCCTTTCATAAAATCTGAAGGCTTTTGTCACTACTCTCAGCTTCAAGTGGATAACAGTTAAGTTTCCTCATTCCAGTTTTACTGCTAGGACTAAGTGATAAAATGATCATGATAATTATCGTGATATAATTTTCCCAGATAAAATGATAACAAGAGTTCGATAAATGTTTGATACAATGTTTATTATGCACCCCATCTCATTTTCTCCCCAACTTCAACCCTACATCCTACATCACTGTTTTACCTTTTTTGTGGATGGGTGTTTGACCCTCTTTGCGTGTTCATGCAGAGCTAGACAAGACAGGCATTTGAGGTTAAAAAGTATAAACTTTTTTTTATTTTTTAAGAAAATAACCAATTGTTTTGCAAGATAAAACCCTTATTCCTCGGCTGGAATCATTTAGAGCCATTTGAAGCTGCATTTAAAATGCATTTTGGAAGTTTAAACTCATAAGCAACATAGAAGTCCACTACATGGAGAAAAATCCTGAAATGTTTGCCTCAAAAAACATAATTCCTTTACAACTGAAGAAAGAAAGACATGGACATCTTGGATGATAAGGGGGAGAGTACATTTTCTGTAAATTTTTGTTCTGGAAGTGAACTACTTTAAGCTATACCATTTGTGCATTTATACTAAATGTAAACACTAAGAAATTTTAAGTGATTCATTTTGTTAAGGAATAATGAGTGGAAAAGTGATGAAAAAGAAAAAGTGATGGAAAAGAATTTGAAAGTGTTTGTTATGTTCTGACAATAAAGAATAGTTTAAAACCACAATTAATGGTCTCAGCTTTCACTTAGAAGCAAAAATATGCCTTTAAATTTGAAAGAATTTGGAAAATTCGAAACTTAATGTGACAATTATCAATATCGACTGATATGAAAAATTTTATCATGCTAACTTTTTTTTCCAGTTTCACAATTAAAACTCAACTGAGCTTTTATAATAATACCACAGTCACTTACTAAAATGCAGAATTTGCACAGAATGTATAGTGTTTGTAAATATCTTGCCTTTATATTATCAATACAAATGTCTTCTATAATATCAGGGCATGAGCCAGTAGTAGTCACTGAAATTCGATATCTATTTTTTATTGTATCCTTATAAAATATTTATAACCCACAACAAGTTTGAATGCAGATGTTCAGACGTTAAAAAACAAAGCACTGCTTTTATGGCTTTATCATTTATTCATAAAAGAATACTTCCAGCATAATCATGACAATACAGAATAAGTGGATTTTATGGCTATTTATATTATACACCAGACTTATGTCTATATAAAGAAATAATAGCGCAAGTAAAGCAACACGATGCAGTAAAAACAATAGATAGTATAATAGAATGAAGGAATGATAGAACCAGATGGATGGATGGATGGACAGATAGACAGACAGATGGATAGATAGATCCTATCTTCTGTGAACACTGAGCAGTGAGTGTAATCAGCTTAATTAAGATAACATGTTTCTCATTGCTTTGCATTGATTTATGCTCTAAAACGTGTGTTCACATGCCACTGACCCTGCAATGTCAATAATGGGGCATAATTCTCGTCCCCATGGCGACTGGTCCAATGGGGAGGATAATTCCCTGGTAACACAACTAGGGAACAGATAAGATGCAGAGCCAGAGAGATGCTCTGTGGCACAGTGGGATTGAATATGTTGCTGGTAACCTTAATCACAAAAAGAAATACCGCAATCTGGAAAAAGCAATACGAGAAAAGTAAACCTACGGTTGAACTCCATATCAGGATTTTGTCAGTCTGTAAAAGTCACAAAATGCTTTTAGTACACAGGATCATTCAGTAATGGCGACATTTTGGAGACCTGTGCTGTTATTAAATTAATGGGATCTAGAGTGGTTCACTGATTCATAAAATTGGACTACACATTGGAAAACAGCCCATTAAATGGCACAGCTCAAGCATATACAGTTACCTCAGCTTTAAGCCTCTCAATCTCCGTGTCTTGGTCTTCCAGTTGTGTGCGGAGCTGATTGGCTGCCACCTTCTCGGTCTCCACAATCTGCACCAGGTGGATGTACTTCTGCATAAGAACCTCACGCTCGATGATGATGTCAGAGTAGCTGAGATGAAAACGACAGGGTTACACTCAAGTTTAATGAGATCCATAAACATTACTTTTAATGAGAATATAAATGTAGTCGTTTATGTATGCCTGGGTTCATTTAGCAGGGCTCAACAATAAAGATGTCCATTTGAGGGAATTGCTACTATCAGTATACTAACTATGTTGATTATCTACATGTGTACATTATTGCTGTGATGGATTTGAATTATAGCTTTTATAATTTCCAAATATAATTTAAAAACATACTGAAAAATGATGCGATTTCAAGTTTTCCTTTGTCTTCGGCGTGTTACAAGCTGTTTGTGCATAGAAAAGATCTGTAAAGTTGCAAAGATTAAAGTCTCAAACCCAAAGAGATATTCTTTATGAAAGTTGAGACTCAGCCACGCCTTCCTAAAATGGCTCATTCAAACACGCCCCCACAGGTCTACGTCATGGTGTGGGAAGATTTGCATAACACCGCCAAGGCATAACTTATAGGCCAGTTTCACACAGCAGCAGAAAACGGTTGTCAGTACCCTATTTGAGTCCTTAATACGATTACATTCACACACAGTACGGTTATTTACAGGTGTAACAACCGTATTCTATAACTGAACTCACAACTGCATTCTTGGAACACACGCGCTGTGTGAACAGAGCAGGACTGGACACTAGTTGTCTGTCACGTCATACAGTGCGAGAGAGCCGCTCTGCTGCACAAACGAACGTCTACCGTGTGCTGCGTGCTTTAATTTGTGGTTTTGGTAACTTACAGTGACGGAGAAACGAGCTGCATGTCACCTGAAAGTTTTATATCCAGCCTCCACCGGGGGCGGAGCTGCTCCCTCCCATCAATTTTTTGTTCTGCGCGCGGCTCAAATGCTCCGCCCTCCACCCAAATTTAAAAGCTGCTGTTGGTTAATGATGATTTGATGGATGAACTCGCAGCTTGATTGAACTCTTGTCATGTCAGAAAGTGGTAATACTTTCAGTTTTACAGACATCGCCATCTTTGATTTGGCTTTGGTCTCTGTTGCTATGGTTGCTCTTAAGTAATATGGGCTTGACTCCCGTTGCACGTTCATGCAGACAGTTTCCATAAAGCGACTGTAAGCTGCTGTGTGAACGGGACATTTCGGAAGTCACGCCTGTAAGTAAATACGGTTGTCTATCCCCAAAACTGACAGTGTGAACGTGGCCTTATTCTCGCTGTAGTGTTGTTGCAGCCGCCGCCATGTTGTGGAGACACTGTGTGTTTCGTTGCGAAAGGGAAAGTACCTTGTTTGGTGTTCCAAATGAGTACACAACTAGAAATCAGTGGTTAAAGTTATATTTACAACACTGTTCCAGAACAGCACAATGCAATTATTTGAGTGTGTGCAGCATATTTTACGGAGGACTGTTTCCTGAACCTGGGAGAGTAGCCTACAATGCTGGCTGTGCACGCTATAAAGTGGGGCAGTTCCAACTTTGCAAGGACAGTCTGGCGCTTCTGTCTCACAGCCTGTAAGTACACTGTAAAAATTAAAAAACACAATTTATTGAGTCAGCTAAAAATTATTTGTTACCCTGCTGCCTTACAATTGTAAGTTGAGTCAACTAAAATAAGTTTAGTCAACTTGAAATGTTAAGTTGTACTAAGTAACAACTTAGATATTTGTGTTTGCTAAAGTTAACGGATGGGTAAGTTACCCAGCTGCCTTAAAATTTTAAGTTGATTCAACTCAAATATCTAAGTTGTCACTTAGTATAATTTAACATTTCAGGTTGAATAAACTTTTTTTGAGTTGACTGAACTTAAAATTTTAAGGCAGCCAGGTTACAAATTATTTTAAGTTGACTCAACAAATTGTTTTTTACAGTGTACGTTTTTTATATTTAAAGAATTTGCTACTGACTGTTTAAACACAAGTTTTGAGCAGTGTAGAGTAGTGCTTGTTGTTTGTTGTTTGTACAATCACAAATGCAGACATGGTGTTATGTTTACACGGCACGACGCAAAGCAACGTGTAAAAATACAGTTAAGTCATTATAATCAGTACTTTTGTCCTCACTGGATGTAACAAATGACTAATTTATAACGGGTTTTATTGTTTTCGTCTCGTTGCACCAGGACACGGCATCACAACATGGTAAGGGGCGTAACATTTCTGTCACACACTTAAGGTATTCGGCCAATGACAGCGCACTGGATAGCTGGCTAATTAGAGCACACCGCACTTTTTTCAGAGCAATAAGCTTTGTAAAAATCGGCGCGTTTCAGAAAGGCGGGGCAGAGAAGAGCAACAATAATGTACAGTATGTGGAAAATAATGTGTTTTTTTGAGCCGCAAACACATTGCTTTACAGCAAATACACAAAATAATGTTCTTTTTAGCAACATCATATGACTGAAACAGGAATACATAGCGGGGCATATCAAACAGTCCCACACCCTTTTTTTTAAATAGCCAATAGCATTTTGTTTATATCACAGCTTGGACCAGAGCCACTGAGCTCAGTAAAGCTGCATCTGACAGCGTATGACAGCCACAATCTCATCCATATTGCTATAAAACATAGCATTCTGTGAACAAGTGACTGATTTCAGAGTGTAGGGGGCAGAGCGTTTCAAATTCTAGAGAGCATTTGATTGGATGGAAAGTTGAAGTGCAGGGTGATGTCATCAAAATCATTGATCCATATTGGTGGAAATTAGAGACTGACGTTTTGAATGCTTATATCTTGTAAATGCGAATTTTGTCATTGTTTTGAAACACACTAGCTTATAGATAACTTTAAGGCTAACATATTCATACTAAATTCCAAAAAACTTCAATTTTGATTTCATGGGGACTTAAAAAATACGACATATGCATATTTTAAAAAATTAACAAATATTTATAAGTATAAATATGTGACCCCGGACCACAAAACCAGTCATAAGGGTCGCTTTTTTTTTTAAATTGAGCTTTATACTTCATCTGAAAGCTGAATAAATAAGCTTTCCATTGATGTATGGTTTGTTAGGTTGGTTGATAGGACAATATTAGGCTGAGATACAACTATCTGAAAATCTATATTGAAAATCACCTTTAAAGTTGTTTAAATTAAGTTCTTAGCAATGCATATTACTAATCAAAAATTAAGTTTTGATACATTTATGGTAGGAAATTCCAAAAACCAGTCAGTATCTGGTGTAACTACCATTTGCCTCACGTAGTGCAACACATCTCCTTCGCATAGAGTTGATCAGGTTGTTGACTGTGACCTGTGGAATGTTGGTTCACTCCTCTTCAATGGCTGTGCGAAGTTGCTGGATATTGGCAGGAACTGGAACACGCTGTCATATATGCTGATCCAGAGCATCCCAAACATGCTCAATGGGTGACATGTCCGGTGAGTATGCTGACCATGCAAGAACTGAGATGTTTTCAGTTTCCAGGAATTGTGTACAGATCCTTGCAACATGGGGCCGTGCATTATCATGCTGCAACATGAGTTGAGTGGCACAACAATGGGCCTCAGATCTCGTCATGGTATCTCTGTGCATTCAAAATGCCATCAGTAAAATGCACCTGTGTTCGTTGTCCATAACATATGCCTGCCCATACTATAACCCCACCGCCACCATGGGCCACTCGATCCACAACGTTGACATCAGCAAACCGCTCACCCACACGATGCCATACACGCTGTCTACCATTTGCCCTGTACAGTGAAAACGGGATTCATCCGTAACAAGAACACCTCTCCAAAGTGCCAGATGCCATCGAATGTGACGATGAACTGCAGTCAGGTCGAGACCCTGATGAGGACAATGAGCATGCAGATGATCTTTCCTGAGACAGTTTCTGACAGTTTTTGCAGAAATTCTTTGGTTATGCAAACCAGTTGTTGCAGCAGCTGTCCGGGTGGGTGGTCTCAGACGATCTTGGAGGTGAAGATGCTTGATGTTGAGGTCCTGGGCTGGTGTGGTTACACGTGGTCTGCAGTTGTGAGGCCGGTTGGATGTACTGCCAAATTCTGAAATGCCTTTGGAGACAGCTTATGGTAGAAAAATGAACATTCAATTAATGGGCAACAGCTCTGGTGGACATTCCTGCAGTCCGCATGCCAATTGCATGCTCCCTCAAAACTTGCGACATCTGTGGCATTGTGCTGTGTGGTAAAACTCCACATTTTAGAGTGGCCTTTTATTGTGGCCAGCCTAAGGCACACCTGTGCAATAATCATGCTGTCTAATCAGCATCCTGATATGCCACACCTGTGAGGGGGATGGATTATCTCGGCAAAGGAGAAGTGCTCACTAACACAGATTTAGACAGATTTGTGAACAATAGGCCTTTTGTGTACATAGAAAAAGTCTTAGATCTTTGAGTTCAGCTCATGAAAAATGCGGGCAAAAGCAAAAGTGTTGCGTTTATAATTTTTGGTCAGTGTATGTTAATGGTGCATTTTGTCTTTACCTATTGTCCATAATTTATTTCCAGTTGCATTTAAGTGAACAATGTTGGCCTGTTTGAATGAAGTCCAATGTGGACTGTCCAGATGTTCACAGGCACATCTGCTCATGGGTAACCCAATAATCCGTTAGATTCAGCCGATCTCCCCAGTGACGCAATACAAATGTACACTGCGGCTTGAGTATAAATCTGTATAAGGAGTATAAATCTCTGGAGTGTCAGCATGTGAGTGCCTTAAATCTCTGTGGGTTTGTGTGTCTGCAGAATAATATGTGTGTGTGTCTCTGTGCATAAGCCGCTAACAACAACAAACCATTGTCATAACATCATAAATTAGTTTTTTTTTTTACCCCAAAACAGTATTTGTGTCATTGTTCAAAATGAAGTGTATAATTATTTCAATGTTAAAATACTTTCACAACTATAAATAAGCCATTCGTAAGATTGTTTCCCCTAAAAGTATAAACACTGAGGCTTTTCAAAACATTGCTATGTGTGTTTGAGCATGAGATTGAATACATATTTTTAAAAATAAATAAATAAATAACATTATTACCATGGTGTCATGTCCAAAAAACTGATTGCAGCTCAGGATCTCTGTTTGGTTACACACACACAAATATTTATTTTATTTTATTTATTTCACCTGTGTTCTAGCTTGTCTTCTAATGTAGCTTTCTAATAAACCTGGCATTGTACACTGCCCTCCAAAAGTTTGGAAACACCCCTGGCAAAGTGTGGTTTTGGACGATATCAGCATAAATCCTTATCAGTTTTTGGTGCAAATACATTAAAGTAACTTGACATTATGATTGAAGACCAGCAATAATAATTTTCATTTTGATTACATAATAATGGCAATATACACATGTCAAAGTCAGACATGCCCCTTTGCCAGCTGTGATGCCT
>JAHKKF010481477.1:0-14599 GCA_019740295.1 Labeo calbasu | reverse complement strand
TTTACAACCGCATTTGGGATTGTTTGAAGCCACATTTAAACTGCATTTTGGAAGTTCAAAATCGGGGCACCATACCAGTCCATTATTTGGAGAAAAATGCAGAAATGTTTTCCTCAAAAAAACATAATTTCTTTACGACTGAAGAAAGAAAGACATGAACATCTTGGATAAAAGGGGGTGAGTACATTATATATGAATCTTTGTTTTGGAAGTGGAAGTCTTCTTTAACTAGGAGTTTAACTAGTCCATTAACTACTTTGTTTTCTAAATCACAGTACATAATGTGAAATATTATTATTGACTGAAATCTGAAACAAGTTTTATGTTTTCTATTAAAAGCCTGGCTTTGCGAGACTTGGACTCATTGGCTTAATAATTACCAGTATTGTAGATTAAACTTGTTGTTTGTAGTTTAACATGTCAAGGCAAACAGACCTTCATGAGAACTCCTTGTGCACCTTTTTTCTCATCCACAAAAACGCTGAAGAACTAGTTTTTCCGGTTTTTGACGGTCCGTTAATTGCCTGTGTTGGGTATGAAAAAAACACTTCTCAGAATTTGGAGTTACGCCTCCCAATGAAACACGTGTTGTTTGCTTTAATGTTCAGACAGTAGTAGTTTTTGTAGCATAAAGACTTCTTTGAGGGCAAATTTTTCAGTTTTGATCCCATGGCATATGTTGAACACCACCAAAGCTCTTTGGACCTTATCTGTTTTGTCTTGTGAATATCTGAAATGTGTTAAATACAGCTTTGTGTGGAGTTGTTTTCTATTATTGGTTGAAGTGATTATTATCATATTATATTTTTTTGATATTTACTCTTAAATTAGGTGTCTATATCTCAAAATATGCGGACTGCCTTGACCTGAAGCGCTGGTATGATGGCAAGACTGGCTACATAGTCCTTTTGAAGCTGACCAAGGTATGCACGTTGGTGGATAATTGTAATTCTTCCACCCACGTTTTGTTTCTTTATGCACCAAATACAAACTTGTCTTCTTATATATATTTCAACATTAGGGGAGAGTGAAAGAGGTTACAGACAACTACACCCAGAATTTCACTCCTCCGACAGCTGGCTATGACTGCCACATATCAGATCAGCTTGGTGCTGTGTCTTCAACCACTAGTTCTTTCTTGGCCTATGAGCGAACACAGGTGATAAAGCTCTCAACAGAAATAGTTTCCTGCCTTCCTTCCTTATTATCAAACTGAATATCTTACAAGGTAGCTTTGTCTTGCAGTACTACATTTATGAACTCCGTGATGGAAGCAGTGAAATAGAAAAATGTCCAAGACATGCTTGTCCGTTTGCCATTGTGGCATTCTCATATGGGAAAATGAGCACCACGTCAGAGTTGGAGCAAAAAAGGTTTAGCAGTTTTTATATTCTATCTAATGAAGAGAAACATTAAGTCTTACATATGATAATGGTGATTTTTGACAACTAAAGATTTTTTTCTTGACCGTTTTTTTTTTCAGCCAAGACAAAACAGGTAAGATTTACCAATTATTATGCATTTTCCTTTCTGTTTTTGTGGTGAATTTGCAAATTGGGCAAATAGCGAAGATTTTATTTACAATCTTGTCCATTGTCTTTCTTTCATTTATTGTAAATGGGTTTTAAACTAATTTTGAATAAGTGCATTTAAAATGTTCTTTTGAGAGTATGTAATTACCATCATGGTGTTTCAAGCTGAATCTTGTATTGTAGTGTTTCTTTACCAACCATGGAGTGGCCAATTCAAGATTGAATCCGCTGTCTATGATGTTGGTCTTCAGTCTTCGAGTGGAGCCTGGTTTCCAGCAAAACTGTAGGTTTTATTGAGGGGAAACATTATTTTTCATTATTGCTTTAAACTGGATTTGATAATGTACCAAAAAGCTGCCCAAGAATCAAGGGTAGATTATTTAGAAAAACTGTCATATCTACTTACAAAATGTAAGACTGAAATGTAAACTGTATTTTCAGCCCAAAGACAGTTAAAATTGACCATGCAATTGGTGTGTCTGAACTGAAGAGGACCTTGCCGCGTGAAATCTTTGAAACTTGCATTGTGGGCGAAGGTGTGTTTAACATTTTATCTTGGTACTTGACGGTATCACCCATATTGGTGCTAAAACTGTAAATGAGCGTTTGGGTGACGGCTTCTAATTTGTTTTCCTCCGTCTTCCCACAGTTTGTATAGGTGGCAGATGTTTCAACTTGTACGATGTTGTCTCCTCTAAGGCGAAAAATGACCTTGCTCAGATAGCCCAAGAGCTGAAACAAAAAGACATGGTAAATATGGAAAAGAAGAAAATATTTAGCATTGGACAAAACCAATAAGTAAATCTCTTTAAACAAATCTTATGATCTTTTCCATTCACCAGGCTCTTGTTATCCCACTCGAAGATTCTGGGTTCCTTATACTGTTACACTCTTCGCACCTCTTCTCTTATGAAGGTAAGATGTTGCCCAATAGACTCCAATCCCACTCATTTTCTTCAAAGTAATTGATTTTTACCATCAACATATACACCTTTAAAAACAGACCAGTATATGACTGATAAAAACCTTTTAAATGTCAGTCTATTTTTTCCATCTTTCTTTGATTTCTAGATGCAAAGTCGGGTAAGGCAGCAGCACTTCAAGGCATGTTTATCTTCCCAGACTCAAGAACTGTCCCAAGAGGTAACAAGGGCATTAATAATTTGATTAATTGATATTTACGGCAGTGTACTTAATGCAGCTTTTATTTGAGTCTTAAGTCTTCCACATCTTACGAACACATCTTTTGTGTGTTTTTATGTTTAGATGCCAAGACTGACCTGCAAAATACTAAGGTATCAACAGAAATAATGCAAGTTATTCCAGCGCTCAACTATGCAGAAACGGAGATGGAAAAAAGCCTTCCAAACCAGCAGGGGCCCTCTCAGATATCTTTAGAGAAGCATTTGCAAGACTATGGGACTCTTTTTCACCCAGGACTATTGGACGTTCCCACCAGGGAAGCCAGTATGTTTCCAGATCAATATGACGTGCCTGGTGGTTTTACCCTAATATCGCCTAAATGGTCGAAGGAGGCTGGCACTCGATTAAAATCCTATTTTGATGAGCCTTGTGGCTTTACGATTCCAGTAGGGAGGGCGCTGGAGCTACTCACCTCTGGTCGTCAACAGCGTGGTGATGATCATGACGATGATGTCTATTATTATATATCATCACCTGAGGAGGTACCACAGACTGAAATGGAGGTGACAAAGCAATCGGAGGCCATCAGTGATGCCTCTGACAGGACAGCTGAAACAGTTGAGAGACAAAAAGATGAGCTCAAGCCTTCTTCCACAGAGCAGCCTCAACCTGCTTTGCCAGAAAGACTTGGAAAACTGGGAACAGCTGTAGTTACGGCAGCTGACAGTGTGTTGGAGTATCCAACTTCCACAGTGTCACCCAAATTGGGTGATGTCCCAACAGAGAATTGTGTAAGTATTGAGAATGATGTTGAGGAAACATCTCAAGGTAGTACTAAAGGAGATGCTGATGGAGACAGTGTAGATTTATCTACAAAAGAGACTCCCATCCAAACTAGGAGTACAAGATTAATCAAATCAACAGAAGAAGCTGCTACTGCTGCAAGCGGGGAGACAGAGGATACTACACATCCTGTGAAAACAAAGCCTGATCCTGATAAGAAAGTAAACCGGAGATCCCTTTCAAGGCGTAGAGGTAGGAAGCGCAAAGGTCATTGGAAAGCCATGCAGATTAAAAAAGAAGTTCAAAAAAAGATTGCTTTACCAACTTCAAGTTTTCCTGTCGTTTTGCCAGTGAATTCTCCCGAAGAACCTACGAAAGACCAGATTAAGACTGAAACCGTGCTTGCCGATGACACCAATCCAAGACGTCATTCAACTCGCAGAGGCAAGGGACGCAGGCAAAGGGGTGGGAATCGAAATCTGAGCAAAGCCAGACAAGCACAAGAACCTTTAATAAGTGTGACAACTGAAACTGTAGATGATCAAAGTATAAAAAATGAGATGAGTCCTTCAAAAAGAGATTGGCGGTCTCTTCCAAGGCGTAAAAGATTGTGGAATACCGATGCCAATCTGAAACGTTCTTTGAGATCAGATGCTGTAAAGAACGATGAGGAGACTACAGTGGATGTACAGCACAATGAAACAAAACAAAGCTTGTCTAGCACACCCAAGAGGAAAATGGAGGGATTTAATTTAAGGGAACGATATGGTTTGAAGACCATAATCACAAACTGTGGTAGAGTCTTTGTCCCGCATGGTTCAGATGTTGACGCAGAATCTGCAAAGAAGGAGAAAATGCACGTTGAGATGAGCATCGACACAAATGCGGAAACGATTTCTCCTGTGGAGAACAAATCCAAACAATTAGTGGAAAGTACGGGAGAATCTCCCTCGATGGGTAAGGAAGAATTGCCCTCTAAAAATCCACTGGTCAATGATGACGAAGACTCAGACGGCACTTCGAACGACATGCCAAGTGCTCTCTTGTCAGCATTAAGGATATTAAGAAAACTTCACAAAACCCATCCATCAGAAAGTGACAAAACGCAGGATTTATGTCCAGAAAAGTCTACATCAAATGGGGCTATAGGTGTCCAGCAAAATAACAAAGATCATCCTGTTGCTGTTCAAGCAGATGCAACTTCCAGTGTTCCCGGAGTTTCTGACCAATCCGTACACATGGACCCAAAAGTATCCTCTCCTGACAAAATCAAAAAGAAATCAAGACATGAAGTGTACAGCGCAATATCTATAAGCAAATTAAAGACGGTGCTCAGAAGGGGAAAGAGGGTGAAATCTCCTTCCCCTGGTGACAGTGCAAAAACTGAGGCAGATAACGCAGAGCCAGAGTCTAAAAAAGGAAAGTTGGGCACCAGCATGGATCCAAAGTGTGATACTGCCAATAATGAGCTGAAAGACAAAGAATCACAACCAGTAAATGATGAGGCACAGCCTACGCCAATGAAAAGTGTGGAGGTGACAAAACAACATGTGTCATGGAGAGGTCTTATTCACACGGCATCAAAAGAAAATGGTAAGAAAATTATTAGTTTACACATGCCAAGAGTGGGGAAGTGTTCTGTGTGTATTTGCAACCGGTTTCATTACGTTTCATTCTTTTTAGTAGTCACTAAATTAGACTGGCTTGACATTGAGGCATGATTATGCTGGTGTATTAAAATTGGCCCCACGTTTTCTGTCTGTCTTCCGTGTACATGTTCTTCTGCTTCTTCAAAGTCTACTCTACTTCCTCTGATTCTTTTGCGTGTCTGCCTGATTATGCACTTCTTCTACTGCTATTTTATGCTTTGTCTCTGTTTTTGTCTATTTCTTACAGGGTCCCTCAATTTTGACACATCAGCACCTTTTGAAATAGCTAAACACGCTGACCAGCAGCTCATATCTTCACTTATTGGGGATAGGGTGGGAAAAAGAAGAATTAGCACTGATGGCAAAGCCAGTGCAGAGAGACTGAGCACGGGTGCATCACTGCCCTCAGATGCTTTGAGTTTACTGGCTGACTTGGCCCTTGGTGCGAGTAACGATAAAATGTTAACGAACTTAGAAGCCAAAGCTGGCCAGGAGGCCCTTGATGGAGTGAAGGCCACCGGCTCCCCGGAGTCAGTCCTTCATGCTCTTCTTCGTTATCCATCTGCCAGATTTAAATTACCCCCCAGGTCTCCTTTCCCAGAAGGTCTTTTAGTGACTGGGGAACTGATTTTGGAAATATCAAAAGAGCATTCTTACTCACAGCCCACCTCTCCGCTGTCAGGTCCGTCTCCCAAGGTTTCTTCTTCTCCATCTGGAAATGTAGAATCGCCTCTGTCATTGAAAACTGGGCTTCATCTGAATCTGCCCAAAGATGCCGTGGCCTCGAGTCAACAAGAGGAAGGCGGCAAAGCAGAATGGAAGCGTTTGATTTCTCCAAATAAGCAATTGCCGGAGATCCTCAAGATGAAACCAAGGAGATCAAGAATTTTACGTAACAGAAGCATAATCGAAAAGGAGGGCAAGATTGAAGTGACAAGGATTTGGAAAGAACCATATGATTTTAAATTTGACAGCAAGTTCACCAATGACAGTAAAGACAAAACTGTCTCACGAGCACTTCATGGGTAAGTACTGCTTTTTGCCCCTAAATTTCGGTTAAGGCTTAATTATGATTATTGTTGTGAAAATTTAATATGGTTTTATGTTGATTTGTGTGAACAGCCTGTTGGCCACAAGACAAATATCAAAGCATTATGGCTTTTAGTTTTTCAATTTTTTTTTTTTTTGTCTGCTGGTCCAGTGACACCATTTCCATTTTTTTAAATTGCCTTTTCAACATTTTCATTCACCCTACTGAAAAAGAAAATTCTAGAAATGATAGCTGTTATGTAACCTATTTTTATATAATTTATATACAAACTTTTGCTGGAAAACAATGACATGATGCAAACTATTACTCATTGATTTTTCAGAATATTCTGATTCTATCAAGACTATAACAAGTCTTTACAGTTACAATTTCTTTAATTTAGCCAGATAACATTTTTAATCCAGGTGCTGACAAATCAGTGGAATTTACAACACCAGTGTAGAATAATACAGAGCACCAAATGTCTTGAGTTTGCAAGATACAAAAATGCCACATACTTAAAATATGCCAAAGATGCGGTTTGCTTCTCAGTCACAGTTTTTGTGGAGAGAATGTGAGTTTAACAGTTTTTGTGGTAATCTTTTGCCTCATCATAACCCATAAATAGACATTCCAAACAGACTCTGAATTTCTTTTTCTCTTTCCTAATATTGACAGGAAGTGGAACTTCAACATTGAAGACACCTATGAGGATGTCCATCTCATTTTTCACATGTGGATCGGTCTTTTCTATAGTAAACCCACCTCCAGGTTATTTCACCTTGAAAACTGTAACGCGCTTCCAAAGGAGAAGGAGGTTGAAATGGTTCATTTGGACATAAATGCTATTCAGAATGCTGTGTCATTGCTCAATGTTGATTTAAGCCAGAAAGCAGACTCTGCCAAGCCTGTGCATGTTTCATCAGAGGTTTTGGATCTTTCTGTGAAAAATGATGAGCCTGCAATTCTTCAGTCAGTCTCAAATCAGAGCAAAAGAAAAGATGCATCACAACCTGGTGAAACATCATCTCATAAACAGGAAACTGCACCAAGGTGTTCACCTTCTGGGACAAGTCTCTCCTCAAATCCAAAAGTTACAAAGTTGATGGTAATGTATTATATCTTACACCATTAAAATTGTATTGAAAAAAGGGTATTACTTTTTTCCTTCATGAGATTTATATTAATCAGTTATATATATAGTGCTTTTTGTACAATGTGTGTGATTTTTATTTGCATGTTTTCATTTCTCTGTTACAGAATTATAGATCTGCTGTGGATGTACCAGTGGAAAGTTCAGTGCCTGACAACGACAATGACACTGATGATGAAAATGACATCACCACTGACTGCTCTTATTCACAGCTCTTGGAAAAAAACAGTGCATACAACCAGTTGTGTGAGAAAGCATCAAATATGAGAATAGGCGTTCGGATACTTCAACCAAAGGTCAGAAATGTTACAAATAATAAAGCGTCCACCAGCATACCCACTTCTGGTCAGCAAAAAATTGGTGTTTTCCATCAAATACTTAGTCCCATAAAACCATCAGCATTCTCAAAAAAACAACGTCTGATTTTGGGTAGGAAAAGTTTTGATCTGGGTTTAAAGAATGAAACTGGGCATGTACTGCATGCAATACCACAAAAGGGAAATGTATCTGACTGTGCAGAGAGTAAAAAGATTTTTGAAGCAAAGAAAGATGGGTGCCCAGAAGCTGTGGTTGATGAAAATGTTGACAAGACATTAGAACTTAAAACTGGAGCACCCATTTTGGTCCAGGAGGAGAGTGTATCTGTAGCTGAAGAGAGTAAAGTCATGTCAGAAGAAGATAGCCAGGATGGATGTCTGACGATTATGGAAGATGGAAATGTTGAAGAAGACATGAGTTCTGAAACGCCTAGCCAAGATCAGACTAGTACTGCAGAGCATAAAGAGACTGCTCATGCAAAGGAAGATCTTAAACCTTTACTAGATCTGACAGATCATACAAACACGGTGGATGAGTTCAGAGACACTTCATCACATGAGACTAATGTTGAAGAGACTTCTAATGCAACAGAAGAACCTAAACCTGACACGAGTCTGGTTGACCATGTTGACGGGCTAAGTGATATTTCATCAGATGAGGCGAGAGTTGAAGAACTTAATGAGACTTCTAATACAAATGAAGAACTTAAGCTTGTGCATGATCTGAAAGATCACACAAATATGGCTGATGAGCTGACAGATGCTATATTAGAAGAGGCTAGCATTGAAGAGTGTAATGAGTTTTCTAATGCAAAAGAAGAGCAATCATTCCATGAGGTTGATGCATCATTCCGTAAGTTTGAAGGTAATAACACTAAAGGGCCTGTGGAAGAGAAAGAAGGTTATACAAGTGAGGAAATAATGCAAGAAAATGACTTTAACTCTAAGGATGAGGCAAACCTGGTTGGCAGTGATATTGAACATGAGACATCCACAGAAATGGAGGACCATCTAGATGATTTTGCTTTGGTTCTGGAGGATGATATAAACAGTGTTGATATGGAATTCAGTGACGAGGATTCAGAAACCAAGGTACCGATGGAAGTTTATGAGCAAAACAGCTCCAATGACAAATCATCTGCCTTCAGTGATGATGACCATGACAAGAAGATGCAAAAGAGTGAAAAACAACCTCAGACACTAGAGGAGGCAAACCTTGAAGAAGAATCCAGCAAAGATTCATGCCCAGCTGAAGATCAGCTCATGTCTGTTCAAGAGAAACACACCGCAGCTGCTAATAATGATACTTCTAATGTAATGCATGATGAGAGTGAAACCAGGACTGTTGAGCAGAGTATAATGGTCCAACAAGAAGCTCTTGATGTTTGTCAGGATGAGTCAAAACCAACAGATACTGTTGAACACACCAAAATAGATATTAGTCATTTGGAAGAAGATGACGAAAGAAATGTAAGCCAACAAGATGCATCTGAATTCACTGATGATGCAGTTGTTGACGAGAATGAAACACAAAGTCAAGGGTCTTGTAAAGATCAAATAATCGAAACACACCAAGACTGCCTGTCTCTAAAAATTTGTGCATCACCCCCAAATACCACGACTGACTCCCGTAATGAAGCAGTTGCTCCTCAAGCTTTGACAATCAACAAACCCTCAGAAGTAGATGTAAGCAGCATGTGCTCTACTCCAACTCAAGATGAAATTTCATGTTATCCAGAAGTGAACAAAGCATTCCGGGAAGAGGATTTGAATAAGAAACTGTACTACCCAGATGATACTGATCACACTGACATGATGCCACCTAAAAGTCCAGTAAGCTCCCAACCCCATGTTTCTACCCAAAAGCCATTATCTGACTTCAAAGGACATTATGAAGAAATCCACAATGACGACCTAAGGTGGAAAAGGAAGAAACACCCTGGCACAATGGATTTTAAAGATAAATCTGCAATAACTACTGAGCATTCACCCAGTGAGGTCTCTTTTCCGTTAAAGCACAAAATCTATCCTGCCTCTCAACAAAAAGACAATGAGACCTGTAGTTTCATAGAGGGTGCATCTCAAAATGATTCTGAACTCTATTACGGAGACGATTCGCATGGATATTACCACAGATCTGATGAAGATATACAGTGGATTGATTACCAAACAGAGGAACCCATTGATGACCAATTGTACCATTGCGAAAACGACTCAGGTGGGAACAATGATCAACCTGGTTGTTCTAAGCACATCACATCTAAATGGGAGTATTCCTACAAGCACAAAAAGCGTGCACAGAAAGAGACAGATGACTATTGTTGGGGAGAAAAGAATTATAAAGCAGACCCTTTCAAGTACCCAATAAAGGTTACTTGTACTGCAGACTATGAGACGGAAATAGACCGAAGTTCAAAAAAGAAGTCTAGAAAAAGGAAGTTCCATGGTGCCTTCTGTCAAAATGCTGAGTGGGACGATGAAGACTTTTCCAAGAGCATGCAAAAAACTTCATACTTTGAAACGTATCAGACAGAGCCAACTAGGTCGGTCATAGTTAGTTCCCTTCCACATGATAAGCCAAGCAAGCAGCAGTTTGACTGGCGCAGGTATTTCAGAAGGGAGGTGACTTGCAGTCAATTATTAGATGCGAGTGAGAGGGATAACAAATTCGACATTCCACCCTCATCCATTGTGACCATTTTGGACAAGAAAGGAAATCGTGTTACGTTCAATAACTCTCCTACCATGAAACCATCTTTTGATGGAAGTAGTTTGACTAAAGCTCTTGAAGACTCTTTTAATGACTGGCAGGAACAACAAAGCAAGGCTGATGTGACCCGGTCTGCAATTGATCTTGAGTACCTAATCTTCTCTGAAAATATTACTCGGGTTCTCAAAGAAACTAAGAGCTCTGTCGGTACCACATCACACTGTAGGTCAAATCCTGACCCGGCTTCGTGTCCAATGACTGTTCGGTTTTCAAATCTCAGTGAAGTGGACAGTTCCGTTGAACTTAGCAAAGCACAGTCATCACTTACTGATTTTAAGATTAAAGTGGACATGTCTGACAGGAAAGAGATAAAGGAAACGGCGAAAAACCGAAAACCAAATCTCCAAAGACTTTTCTGTGAAAAAGGCAATGAGGTTGAGTTCTCTGGGATATCAGAAATAACCGAGCAATGCGCTGTTGCATACAAGTCCATGATGAACGATGTCTGCAGTGGGAAGACTCTGCCTCATCCAACTGAGACAAGAAAGAGGAAGTTTGGTCGAAAGAGCATTGGCCGTCATCCTGGACTCCGTGGGTGCATCAAGAAAGATGTTTTCAACAGTCCTCATGACAATCTGAAGACTATTGTGAGACAAGCATCTAAGACTAAGTACAGGTTCTATATCCTTGTCACATCAACAGATACCTTCTTTGAGGAAACCAAGGTAAGAAAGTCAATGCATTAGAAGAATCATATAAAGTGGACCAAAACAGTGAAGAAAGAGTTTCATGTAAATTACTATGATTTGTAGAACCTTTTGGAGATTGAGGGCCATATACCGGTTAAACCAGACGAGTTTGACCTCAATGGTGATGATCCGTCTCCTCTGCTCATTGTACTGAGGAATGAGGACATTGCAGATCACATATGTGAGGTAAGTAAAGAACAAAATTCCTTAGGAGTTACTGAGTGTCAATTACTTAGTAAATGTATTAAGATTAAAAATGTTTAAATCACACTTTAAGTGGATGATTTGACCTAGAGACAGAAAGGCAGCTTGAAACATTTTATTGGCTCCTTTTAGTAAAAAAAAAAAAAAAAAAAAAATAGCATTTAAGGATAGCATTTATTAGGATAGATACTTAAAGGGATAGTTAACTTAAAAAAGAAAATTCTGTCATTAAATACTCACCCTCATGTCGTTCCAAACTCATTAGACCAGGGGTCCTGGAGGGCCGGTGTCCCTCCAGGTGTCCCGGCCCTCCAGGAACAAGTTTGGTGACCCCTGCGTTATCTTCAGAACACAAATGAAGATATTTTTGATGAAATACGAGAGATTTCTGACCCTGCATAGACACGGCTCCTGTGTCAGCAGCACCGGACACGTGTCATTGTACTGTCATGAATGTGCATTGAAGACCGACATGGAAGAAATTATTGAATAAAGTTGTTATTTTTGTTTTCTTTGCGCACAAAAAGTATTCTTATAGCTTCATAATATTACCGTTGAACCACTGATTTTTACATGGACTATTTTATCGATGTCCTGACTACCTTTGTGGGCCTTGAACGTGTCAGTTGCGTTGCTGTCTATGCAGGGTCAGAAATTTTTCGGATTTCATCAAAAATATCTTGATTTGTGTTCAGAAGATTAACGTAGGTCTTAGAAATTTGGAACGACATGAGGGTGAGTAATTATGACAGAATTTTAATTTTTGGGTGAACTATCCCTTTAATTGTGAATGCAACTGCAGTAAGTAACAGAGGTCTCTCTGTGAACATCTTATTTAATTGGAGTTGACTTCTGAATGTTTTTCTGTTTAACCAGGTACCTCATTTGCTGGAATTAAAGAAGTCGCCCAGCGTCGTGTTTGCTGGCATCGACCGACCCGATGACGTGGTGAACCTCACTCACCAAGAGCTGTTTGCTAAGGGAGGTTTTATAGTATGTGATGAATTGGCTCTCGACACACTCACTCTAGGTACCGATCAAGTTTCTACACAAATTATGCATGTTGTTTTACTGGAGATGGACTGATACATGATGACATTTTTATTGGACTTATTTTGTCACATTCATATAAAGATGACATGAAGAAAGTTGTTGGCATCCTGGAGGAGTTAGACAAGCAAGGGAAATGGAAATGGTTTCTGCACTACAGAGACAGTCGCAGACTTCGGGAAAATGCAAGGTATCAAAAATATTTTCCCACCACTGGATGTGTGGGCCTTCAAGGACTGATCCCCATTGTGTTTATACAAAAGCTACGATTAGTTAGTATTTGCGTACACAGTTGTTGGCGCAGAGTCTTAATCTCCTT
Organism: Labeo calbasu; assembly: GCA_019740295.1. NCBI lineage: Eukaryota > Metazoa > Chordata > Actinopteri > Cypriniformes > Cyprinidae > Labeo > Labeo calbasu. The sequence goes on along the minus strand of JAHKKF010481477.1, from coordinate 1,960 downwards.
GAATCTCCTTGACAGGTCCAGTCCTGAAGCAAGTAAGAAACAGCAGTTTATCGATTGCTGTCAGAAAGCTGGCGTAATCGAGGTCTTGCCGTATCATGACTGTGATGTCATGTCACGGGAACGACCCGACTACCTCTTCTGTTTGACCCGACTCCAGATTCAAAACGCCTCTGTACGGTTTCCTGTGTTTATTACAGGTAAGTGTTTAGATTTTTGTGAAAAGTCCAAAGTTAAAGTACTATGAATAACATTTAATTTAACAAATTAAAAATTACAGTAACTCAATACATTTTTTTGCCAAACAAAATGAAAAATAGTTATATTTCAGTTAGGGCTGTCAGTCGATTAAATTTTTTTAATCTAATTAATTACATGGTGTGTCGATTCATTAATCAAATTAATTGCAACATAAATTTGACTGTGAAAATACCCACAAAAGATTATTTAAAGCTATTTTGTGTTAAATGAGAAAAGTAGACATTACAAATAGTAGCTTTAGAAAGAAATATTTTATTTGTTTTAACATAAAATGTATTACACATAAAGATTTAGGCTGCAACGGCCCAACGTAAACTATGGAACATAAAAGAAGATCATTTGAGAAACATCTCAGTATTTTTGGTTCATACAATGATTAGTTTAAAACACGGATTCATTTAGAAACTAAACACAGCTGTGTTGCATGGAGACGTGCATAACTAATGCATAACTGTTGGTGCATTAGTTTAATGTGCATTTAGTTGTGTTCCTAAATGCACATTAAACTTGCAACACATGCAGAGATGGAGTTGTAGTCACCGGAACCGATATGCTGAAACACCGGATCACAAGCAAAATGTGCGCTTTGCTTTGAAACATGCAGTGCAACAGATCTCCTTATTTAATTAAATAACAGCCTTTTTGTGATTTAATATAGGGCACTAAGCCACATTGCACTTTTGATTTTAATTTGTTTGACACATGCTTTGCCAAAGCATTCATTCATATAACCACATTTTTCCAATTGGTGATAAACATCAGCGTCTTCAGATGCATCACCCACGTATATAATAATGGTGTGTTTGGCTCGGTGTGTGTATAGATGAATTTTTGTGATATTTGATGCCGCAGCACATCAAATTTGAATAGAAAAATCCGGTGTTTAATGTCGTTCGTAAGAGAATCTATTCAGCAGTGACCCGTGTCTGTCTCGAGTCAGTTGCTCACGAGTCCACATCAAGTCGCAGACTCGAATTTCCATCTCTGATACTGCTCTCCACTACAGTCTTGTGGTTACACGTTATGACTGAAATGAACTAGTGAGAATTTGTTTCCTGTTATTTTAGGTTTTATTTCTGTTTCTTGGTTCCTGGTTGCCGTCTTGTTTCGTCACTGAGACCATAATCAGACAGACTGATCTTTAGCTCTTGCAGGTTTGGTCTGAAAGTTATGAAGGCAAGACACTACAGGCAGAAGCACTTCTTTTTTTTTTTTTTTTTCCATGCATCTGTCAAGTTTGGGCTTTATGGCTTTTATAGCTTAAAGAAAACATCCAAACATCCAAAATACACTATCTGCATCTGCAGATTTTAATTACAATACATATCTTTAAAGGACATTTTCTTACGAACTATTTTGATATTATCAGATAATGATATTTTTTTTCCTGCACTGAGGCAAAAATCTCTACTTCAGCAGTATTTACATACACCAAAACTTGCTATCTATTTTAAGTAGGGCTGGCAAACGATTAATCGCATACAGAATAAAAGTTTGAGTTTGCCTGATATATGTGTGTGTGTGCGCAATGTGTAATTATTATGCATATATAAATACAAGCACATTCATGTGTATATACAGTACTGTGAAAAAGTCTTAGGCCGCTAGTATTTTCATCAGCTAAAAAATGGTTTAAAGTCAGTTAAAGTCGGTCTTTTGCTGTAGTGTGTCAGTAGGAAATATCAGTTTACATTTCTAAACA
>JAHKKF010481476.1:0-11619 GCA_019740295.1 Labeo calbasu | reverse complement strand
TACTTGGGAAAAAAATACTTTAAGTATACTTAAAGTGTAAAAGTAGTAAAGTTTAAGTACACAACTATATACTACAGTATACTACAACTGAACTTGTAGACATACTGAGTTTACTAGTAAAATACTTGTAGCACATTAATTCACAAAAGCACTTTTTGAAGTATACTCTCAGTAAGCCACAGTTTTATACAGCAATATGTTTTCTTTAACTGAACTTAACATTGTACTTAATGTTTTACTCTTTATATATTATTTTTGCACTATTGTATACTGCCATGTTCCTGTTTAGGTATTCATTTTATGCTTAAAATATACCTTTAACTGTAGATTTAAAGTAAATAGGCCACTCAATCAAAAGAAACACCAGTACAAGTCAAGTATACGTAGAATACTTAATTATATTTTCGAGTATATCTCCATCAAAAGATTGACTAGAGGTATAAGCTAAATGTATTTTGACTTTTCTGACAGTATGTCAGTTATACTTCAGTGTAATTTTGAGCGTATTTCTGAGAAGTACATAAAAAGTAGACTAAAAGTATATCATGTTTAGTTTAAAAGTAAACTAATAGCTTGTTTGTTTTACGTTGATATAACATTTAAAAAATACATTATATACAAAAACAAAACTTGCGTGTTGTGTAATTCTACATCTTCCCACTGTAATTGCATTTTATGTCCTTCCTTACATTAAAATTCTTAACTTAAATGTAATGCTACTAGTAATTAATGAAAATAAGGAAATAACACTTACAAAGAATTCGCCATTGACAGGAGGCTGATAGACACCGTTGAAACCACAGTCTGGTGATAAGGCACAATCTGTGAGGTTGACAATGTTCTCAATTAGAGAAAGACAGAGGGATGAATTACCGGTTCCTGAGAAAATGACTGTAGACGTGGGGTTAAAATTTGGTGTGTCCACACAAGGGGAGTTGTAAAGTTCAGCCCAAGTAACATTAAGTGTAAATCCGTTGTGGTAGCATGGGTGACTGATAACATGTGATGGTCCAGCAGTCTGGATGGAGCAAAAATAAAAAATAAATATACTGTGATTCTTAATGTTGTGTTGTTATGATCCACAGCTGTGTTTTTTGTTTAGGAGTCCTTTGTTTGTCCTAAACAGTTAAACTGCCTGCTTTTCTTCAGAAAAATCTTTTAGGTCTCACAAATTCTTTGTTTGTTTTCTTTTCAGCATTTTTGTGTATTTGAACCCTTTCCAACAAGTATGATTTTGAGATCCGTCTTTTCACACTGAGGACAACTGAGGGACTCATATGCAACTATTACAGAAGGTTCAAACGCTCACTGATGCTCCACAGGTCATTGTTGAAAAGGGTTCAAATACACAAAAAATCTGAAAACCCAAAGAATTTATGAGACCTGAAAGATTTTTTTCTGAAGAACAGCAGGCAGTTTAACTGTTCAGGACAAACAAGGGACTCATGAACAACTATCGCTAAAAAAATAAATAACATAAAGCTGTATGTAAAAAATAATATGGCCAAGTTATGACAACATATATTTTTAGATTACTTTAACTCATTAAAATAAGTTAAAGCTAATTTCAAAAAGTCAAGAGTCAGTTTACTGTTTTATACAGCTAAGTTGATTGTACTTAAAAGTTTAAGGCAGCAACTTTTTTAACAGTGTGCATGTAGTATAGGTATTGATTAACTGATATTGCACTATGTAACTGAAGTGTTTAAAAACCAACCTTGTGAAGATAGGCCTGAAGTTTCTTCAAAGCCTGGTCCATGCCGTAGCATAAGTAGCTGTGCGTGTACAGCTCATACTTGTACCCAAAGAGTTGAAGATTAAAAGCCGAATCAGGATCTTTCACTTTGTCTTTTGGGGTGAATGAGATTTGTGTTGATGCGCCACCGAGATCTAGAGCTCCAACAATCTTTCCTGCTTTAGGGTGGATCCAAAAACCCTCAAATGTGTGCTGCAAGGAAAACCATTAAGAGTGTACAGGTACTGGATGTTTTAACAAAAGAGAAGTGATTAAGAGCGAGTGGGGGGAGTGGGGAATAGCGCTCTTTTCCATCTTCAGTACCCATTACCTAGGTGCCCCAATGCACTGAACCCCCAATCGGCACAGCAAAAATAGCTGCCCACCGCTCCAGGTGTGTGTTTGTGGTGTGTGTGCACTTGGATGGGTTAAATGCAGAACACACTTTCCAACTATGGGACACCATTCTTGGCCACACGTCACACACTTTCACTTTCTATTTAATGTGGTGTTGAAATGCATTTTTCTTTTTCACAGGCAATGAAGGATACAAAAGATGGATCCTTTGAATCTATATATTCTAACTGTATATTCTATTTACAGTATAAAAATCATTATGTCTATGGAAAACCCATAAAATGTGGAAACCCAATGAGTATGTGTGTGTGTGTGTGGCAAATCAGTCCTATTTTCATCAGTACTGGAAAGCCATTAGTCACCTTGACAAAGCTCTCCAAGAGGTAGTTGATAGTAATCCAGGCAAAAGCCCCCTCTTCCATGCCAGTTACAATTCTCGCGCCTTGGAAATCAAAGGGATAATTTTGGAGTGTTTTGCTGACTTCTTTGAGGATGCTGTCTGCTAGACTTTGGTTCTTTAATCTGTGAAACCGGCAATGCTGATAAATTATGCAAATATTGATGAATATTTTCTAATTTTATAATAAATAAGCCATATGTTGTTAAAAGGATAATTCACCCCAAAATGTTGTTCCAAACTTGTATAAACTTATTTGTTCTCCTGAACACAAAGGATGAGTGTTAGAAACCGAACAGATCTGTGGTCCTATTGACTTCCCTAGTTTTATTTTTTCCTACTGTTGCAACACATTCTCATTCCCAACTCCTGCACCTAAACCTACCATTTGTCAATAAAACACAAGATATAACAGGCAGAAACAGCTACAGTCATAATTTATTTAAGAAGTATTAATATTCCAAGTCTTCCGAGGCAAAACGATTGATTTGAGAGAGGAATAGAAGCAATCGCCGTCTCCGTCCGCCGTGAAGCTCATTCTGTTTGTGCGTAAATTCAAAAAATGCCACCAGAAGAAGCGTTACTTCAGTTTTGGTTGTGAAACGTCATTGGCTCTTGTGTGTCTCATGACCGATTGCGTCATGCTAATCTTCGGGAGTATCTTTTAAATGAGATGTGAGTGCATTAACAAAGCGGGATCATTTTCAGCAATTATACCTTATGTTTTACTCTCTTCTTCACATAAAAATATCGTATGGCTTCAGAAGACACGGAACGCAACACGACTTTGTAATGCTTTTATACTGCTTGTTGAGTAAATAGATGGCAGTAAATACCTGTGACTGTACGTGTTTTATATTGTTCAGAAGTGGGTAAGTTTAGGGTAGGGTTAGGGTTTGGTGCTCCAGTGAAAGTATACATTTATATAAAATAATTTATATTTTTACAAATGCATGCAAACCATTAAATGCTGGCAAGCAACTGAAATCAACAGAGGACACTGCACGTCCAAAAGTGGCACTAAAGGGGTACCTTGAGCGTCAAAAACGACGCCAAAGGGTCCTGACCAAGCGTCAATATGTGACAAGTTGAGAATGAGACTATGGACATCAATGGGACCCTAGATCTGCTTGGTTAAAACATTCTTCAAAATATCTTCTTTTGTGTTCAGCAGAGCAAAGAAATTTACACAGGTTTGGAACAACTCAAGGGTAAGTTAATGATGACAGAATTTTCATTTTTGGGTGAATTATCTCTTTAAGCACAGTCACCTAAGAAGCCGCATGCCAGCAGTAGCACCAAGGTAAACAGGTGTAGCCTTCCACTGGCCTTCTGGTATTGCTGCCTTAGCAACGTCCAAGCATTTCTTAAGACTCTCTCCAGCTGCCAGAGGGTTCTGGACATAGCTTGATATGCCATCACCTATTTAAAAAAAATAAATAAATACAAATTTACCATTTACAAATAATTTATAGTATGTTACTTTCAGCTTTCAGTTTGCTTTGACACCTCATGAACTCCCTTCAAAATGTTGTATAAACTTGTAGCATTACAGAACAGATAGCTGCAAAACTCACCCTCCACATCACACCTCTGTTTCTGCGAGACTATTCCAGTGTTGTTCTCTTTGTTTCCCAGCCACTGGTACAGGAAGAGGGCCGTGTGACTGGAGCCGGCATCAAGTGCAATCCCATACTGAGCAAGTCCGACAAAGAGTTCCAAAAATTTAGACAAAACTTAATTTACTGGCTGCAATTACTTTCCTGAGAGAACAGTTACTGTCTATCACATTTATATTATACCAAAGGATTACTAAAATAGTAGTTCACTATTCGTTTGTGTTCAGAAACTGTGTAGAATTAGTTTGATTGTTTGGTACTTGCTGTCTTAGAAGACATTTTTCATGTTGTTAGAAGTTTTTACCTTTAAAAACAATCCAAGACAGTCAGGCAGTCTAAATCATGTGTAAAATACATGACTAATTTTTCAAATAATCACACATCATAGTTATTTAGTTATTTTTATTACTTTACAATAAGGATACATATGTTAACATTAGTTAATGCAGGTATCATGAGCTAATAACGAACAATACTTTTACAGAGTTCATTTAGGTTGATGCTCATTTCAACACATACTTGTATATTTCCTTGTATAAGTTGTCTGAAAAGTGTTACTGATCCTTTGATGTTCGTTTTTAGGTTTTGTCTATATTTTACTGCTTCTAATTTTACGATAATGTTCAATATAATTAATAAAAATATGGTAACACTTTAAAATCCTTGTATAACTTTAAATCCTTTATGTAAAATGCATTATAAAATTTTTTTAATGTAGTAATTATGACTTAAATAATGTTTTGTATTGTGTCATGAATAACTGTAACCATTTGTAAGCATTTATTACATTTACATTTATTCTTTTGCAGATGCTTTTATACAAAGCGACCTACATATTAGGAATACAGCAACCAAATCATTGTACATTGTACAACACAAGAAGTGCTCATAATACAAAGTTTCATTCACTGCTGGAATAAGGGAGGAATGTAAACTAAAGTGAAAGCACAGCAAGATAATTTTTATTTAAATATATTATATATAATATTTTAATGTTAACACATTTATAATACTGATCTATCCACTGAACACACATTTAGAAAAGGCATTAAAAACAAACAACAAACAACCTGTTTAAAAATCTGCAATTATTATAATGCATTTTAACTTGGGTTACAATTATTTCTGAAAAGATATCATGTATATGTTATGAATATCTTCATAATGCATTATACACAAGGGCTTTAAAATGTTAACACTTTCTATGAAGTCCATATTTATAATACATTATATTATACTCTGTTACACAATGAACACCATATTAAATCTTCTTTGTTTACAGTATAATGAACTTTATCATATCTTGCCATTGTTTATTTAAGATCTGTAAATTATCTTACTACATCTTGTGAGTGGTTAGGTGTTGAGTGTTATTTTTAGTGTTTCCTGTGAGGCTAATGTTAATTTTGATGCTAGTTAATACTCTTCAACTGAAAAGAAAAACAAAAATGAAATTGTTTTATATGGTTACATTTTATTTATAGTCAGTATGTCTGACTATGGACCATCAAAATATTCAAACTGATATTACAGTAAAAACAGTTAAAAGCAAATGTGTCATATTACACATTTATCACTTTTGTCTGTTTGAGAAAAATAAATATTGTTATTATTATTATTACTTACAAGTAGTCTTTGCTTTAAAGTAGCATAAGATGGCAAGATATGAGACAAAATCACATACATTATAACAATGAGAAATATAACCCATTGTAACTTAATGCAACATGTTCACTGTGTGGTATGGAATTTTCTGGTAAATGCCTTTTACTAGTGTTGACTTATTCACCTCAGAATGGCATATATTAATAAAAAAATGTAAACAAAACCACATAGTAACATAGTTTGCACCTGTGTCGAGTATAGCTGATTCAAAGTCTGATGATTAACAAGAGAGAGAATCAAAGCGATGATGGTTGTACAAGCTATGGCTACCATTGCAGCACCCAATAATATCACTTTCATCTGATTTCCCATATTTGCAATCTGTCCAGAAACAAAACAAATAAGCACTGCAGGTACAAGTTCAGCCATAAATATGAAAAGTTCATTGCATGACATGCAAAAGGGAAACTGTCAAAGTTAAGACATAATAATTTATTATAACTTTGTTTATACTTCACAAGCGCATTCAAGCCCACAAGTTCAAGAAATTGAATGATTAACCATTGATCTTTGTTATTTTAAAGCAGATTGGCAGGTAAAGATGTGGTAACAGTAACAAATCAGAGAGAAAACAAGTGTCTTACCCTCTTCTCTCTCCTTTACCTGTCCTGTTAAACGTTCTTTATAAACACACGCAGGAGACGTGTCCATACATTGAAAGGAGGTATGTACAATGTACAATGTATGTATGTACACTTCCACACCTTTACTTCAGCCGGGCCTCCGGGAACTGAGTTTATGCTCCCACTTCCCTGTTTTATCTATAACTCATTACACACACACATAACACACTCACTAACTTTTCCACTTTCACACACATAGTTAGGTGCCACACACACCCTCACAATTTCAAAGACTTACTGGACTAAATATTGTCTCTTATTTTAATGTATTAAGGTCAAAAACTTAATCATTTTTTAATAATAAGGAATTTGACAGGATGTCCTTTGATATGTGGGAAGTGATAAACAACCTTATCTGAATAAACTAAAACCATATGCAAACCTCATCCACCAATAACAACAAATCTCTCTGTGACTTTATTGTGTTAAAGTCCTTGGTTAAACAGTATCGCACAAATTTACGCAGATCGACCCGTTTGCCATTTATAGCAGTTGAGTTAACGCTGTGGGAAATTTCACTCACACTGTTATAAAATCTGATTATCCCTTACTAAACAGTATTTAGTCTTAAAATAAATGTGCTGAAAAACATACCCACACATACACATGTTAAAATACATAAAGTTCTTGACTCAAATTTAAAGAATGCTTTACGTAAAAGAAATAAGGAGAAATGTTTTAACTATTTGTACAATTCTTTTATGTTTCACAGGTTATTTCAGTTTTTCGGCTACACTTTACAATAAGGTTCATCAGTTGATATCAATTACATTAGTTAACATGCACTAAAAATGAACAGTACTTCTATACCAAATATTAATCTTCGATTAATAAGATTTATTCATCTTCTTAATCTTGTTAATTTCAGCATTTACTAATGCATTATTAAAATAAGTTAATACACTGTGAACTAACACGAACAAACAATGAACGGCTGTATTTTTATTAACTACTGTTAACAAATGAGACCTTATTCACACCACACAAAGCAAAATGACTCAGCATCATTGCAAATCAGTAGGACTGCAAAAACCAGTATTTCTAACAAAGCCACAGGTACAGTTATCTATTGTAAATATAATCTTTTCAAACCTTGTCTTAAAGGTGCAATAGGTGATTGTCTTCAGAAACATTTTTTGTTAAGCTGGTTGAAAGTCTTTTCACATCCCGATAGCAATCAATAAGTTAAGTGGTCTAAATGTATTTCTATGCATTTATATCCGCTGTGGAAGGTGTAGGACCATCAAATGTTTGTCCAATCAAAATGTTCAGCATTACGATAGGCTGTCCTGCCTGCCTGTCAAATATCGATAAATATTTCTATATCTGTAGGCACCCTGTTTGCGCAGACATAATACGTCATCAGTGCATCCCAGCGAGAATGAAAGGTGCTATTATTGTAAAATTATGCACTTTGTACTGTAATGTTTTCTCACTGTTGAATGAGATATGATAATCTGACAGAGAAAAAAAAAATCCACATTGTTTCCTACATATTTTGGACTATGGGGAACGCCATTATTTCAATGACATGAAATGGTTGCACTCATTTAGCTACTGCCGGTACCTGTTGCTATTTTTACCACAAAACAACTCGGAAAGTAAAATATTAATATGCCACATTGTGCGGCTTTTGGTTGTAATCTTCAGTGGCAACAAGAGAAGCTATGCAAATCTTCACTGCTTTTCCTAGCAATAAGAAGAGGAGAAAAGAATGGGATGAATAGGAAGAATAAAACTTCCCAAAGACCCACTGTTTTCTCCACTTTAGCCCTGATGCCTTTGAAGCTTTTAGACCACAGCTACTGAAAGAGCTTGCAAACGGCAGAGACAAGAAATGCTAGATGCCGTTCTGGCAGGATGTTAAAAATATTGACACTCGTTCAAAAACAATAGACTTAATTGATGCGCAAGAATCGTTCCCTAACAAGTCTTTTACCGTTCGATGGCAGTGTCTACTGTAATCACATGTCTACTCTAGGCAGGAAGCACAGTCTTGTAGCAGGAGTGTTCTTTGACCAAACCAAACCTTTGCCACGTAACTGTTTTTTCACACTTCTGAGCATCTTTAACTTTTTTTAAGATATGCTTGTGGTCTTTTGTGGCTTTATTAGGTAGTGCAGTCGAGATTTTGACAGGAAAGTGTGGGGTGAGAGGAGAGGAAGGGCATTGACAAAAGACCTTGGGCTGGGATTTGAACTTGGGTCGCCAAAGGCGCATTTGCGCTATATGTCTGTGTACTAACCATGAGGCTATCGGCGCTGACAAGCGCTTATTACTCTTTGATTTCATTCTTTTGTCTTTATTTTGATCAGGAATTAATAATCTAGGGTTCTTGTAGTTCCTAGAGCCCAGTAGCACATTCAAAGCTCTTCAGATTGCCTTCAAAGAGTTCTTAAAATGTGTATTTTAAATGGGTGGCTGCTCTTGTTTGCTCTAAAATATTCTTTTTGGAGCCCAGACTTGGTTTGTGGTTTGTGCTGATTTGTATGTCCACAGCCAGAGAGGGAAAAAAACAAATTACAGACCACCAAGGGTTAATAATAATATTAATATTGCTCTTTTACATTAAAAATTAGCACATTATCTTATCCACTACAATGTTTACATTTAAATACTCCTCTTGTTTTTACCCATTATCAAGTTTACATTTTACGGGTGGGCGGGGCTTACTAAGGAGAGCATAGCTGCGTGGTGGGAGACAGAAAAAAGAACAGACAATCCGTCCTAGTTCTCCAGAATAAGATAAGACAAATCCAATATTAGGGATGGCAGATCGTCGTTCTCTTCTGGGGATGCTTATCTAATGGTTTGAAGGAAACGGACAGTTGTTTTGAAGAACCTATGTTTATTGACTGGGATAACCTCCTCGTCTGTGGAAAAAAAACGGTGTCCCTGATACTTCAGGACCACACATATTCTTCGCTGTATTTCTTCTCGGCTGAGCTGCAAACTGCTTGTGCTCGTGGGTTTCCCATCCCATCAGCTCGTGAGTACTTCTAAGTACGTACAAGACAATTATTTCGTTTTGTTTGCTGTTACAGTGAAGCGGCCAGTTGTCATTTTCTTGACCTCCCCGCTCTCAAGCCACGTCACAGGCCTGCAGCGATTGGTTTTGTTTATATTCAGGACAGGGACCGTATGTGTGAGAGTGTGTGAGTGGTGGCCCCACTTCATTTGTTTATAAGGATTTCTACTGACTTCCAGTTTCAGTCTTGACTTGTATAAGGTGAATGTGAATTCATATTTGAATTGTCTCATTGTGTATCAGACCTGGTTTAACTGGGTTTCAGTTTGTTGCACAATTTTATAGTCCTTTAATCTCTACGGGATATTTGATTTTGCCTTTAATAATTTCCCTACAATAAATATCCTCGCTCTAATTTTCATTTCTTTGTGTACATGGATATTTTTGTGTATTTAGCAGAGATAATTGTTTCCAGTTAAGCTTAAATACATTGGTAATACACATCCATAACACCCAACTTATTATTTTAAATTTATTAGTGTTTGAACTGAACAAAACCCAGGGCCCCATTCCTGTGTGGCATTTACCCAAGTAGTTCAGTTACATCTCATAACCATCATAGAAACAGGGTGTTACATAAGTGGAAGCACTGCTGGGATTTTTTCCCCATTAAGAGGAATTATTTTTTTTTATTTACTATTGAAGTAAGCTGAATATCTGAGATTTAGTTTAAAACGTAAAGAACAGTTATGACCGAAACACTAAATATGGTAATAATGGCGGAACTCCGTAATTGGTGTAGGGGTGAAGGAATTTATCCCACTTATGCAGTACTGATATCCAGAGTGCCATCCATTGTTATACCTGATGCCTACACCTTTCCAACACATCTGGAATTAGGTTCTCATGAGCATCTGACACCTGAACAGTTAAAGAAGGCTCAAGATCTGGATCCTGTCATAAATCCAGTAAGGGAAGAAATAGAATCAGGAGAACGAGCTATGTTAACAACACCAAGTGATTCTCACCTACTCCTCCTGCAACGTGAACGTGCAATGCTTGATGGACTGCTGCATAGAGTGATTCGAAAGTCTCCAGGGAAGGAAGTTAAGCAGCTCGTCTTACCAAAGAAATACCAACCTATGGTGTTGAGATCTCTTCACGTCGAGTCTGGCCATCTAGGTGTGGAACGAACAATAAATCTCATCAAGGCCCAGTTTTACTGGTCTAAAATGAATGCTGAGATTGAACAAAACATCAAGAGTTGTGGAAGATGTATTTCTAGAAAGTCCTTACCACAGAAATCATCTTTGAATCAGATTACAAGCAAAGTTCCACTGGATCTTGTGTGTATCGATTTCTTATCTCTAGAATCAGATTCTAAGGGAATTGCCAATGTGCTAGTGGTAACTGATCATTTCACTCGGTACGCACAGGCATTCCCAACAAAAGATCAGAAAGCCAATATTGTAGCCAAGGTGTTATATGAAAAATACTTTGTGCACCATGGCTTACTTGTCAATGTTGGGAGTCAGAAAATCCCGAACCACTCCTTACCACCCTCAGGGAAATGCCCAACCTGAGCGATTTAATCGTACTCTCTTGGCAATGCTGGGAACGCTTGACCCTTCCAAGAAACAAAAATGGAGTCAATACATCAGTCATTTGGTACATGCATATAATTGCAAGACCAATGATGCCACTGGTTACTCACCCTACTTCCTAATGTTCGGCCAGGAAGCTCGTTAACCGGTTGACATCTGTTTTGGTACCTCACCAGATGGTGAAAATGAGATCCAGTATCAGAAGTACATCAGTGAAATGAGAAGAGATTTAAAGAAAGCTTATGAACTTGCCTCTAATGTTGCTAGCAAGAGTCATCTGAAAAACAAAACACGATATGATCAAAGAGTCCAGAACAAGCATTGGAGAAAGGTGACTGGGTACTCATCTGAAATGTTGGATTTAGAGGAAAACATAAGCTGCAAGACCGTTGGAGGGCTGTACCTTATGTAATCATCGAGAAACTGACAAACTTACCAGTGTACGGGGTCCAGGCTGAACACGGGGTGGGAATCGTCAAGACCCTACATAGAGACAAATCTGTTGCCAATTGGACACTTTGTTCGTATGTGTACGTATCAGGAAAAAGAAAGAGTAGTTAAAGGGGTCATCAGATGCCCATTTTCCACAAGTTGATATGATTCTTTAGGGTCTTAATAAAAAGTCTCTAATATACTTTGATTAAAAATTCT
>JAHKKF010481475.1:0-11048 GCA_019740295.1 Labeo calbasu | reverse complement strand
CGCGCGAATCATTCGTGATCCAGCTTCACTTACAGCAGAAGTGAGTATAAGTGTTTTTTTATGAATCTTTGAGATCGCCTTTCCTAATAATGTGGTAGTTAGGTAGTTTAGCGGCTAAACGCGGCTAATGTAAACAAGACCGTCTTTCCACAGAGAGAAGAGAGGGGTGGAGTGAGCAGAGCTCATTTGCATTTAAAGGAACAACCCTTAAAATGAGATGATTTTTGCAGAGCTGATTTTGGCAAGGTAAAAAGGGTGTTGTTTTACACAATGATTGAGAATTTTTAATCAAAGTATATTAGAGACTTTTCATTAAGACCCTAAAGAATCATATCAACTTGTGGAAAATGGGCATCCGATGACCCCTTTAAGAGAAGTCAATAGTCCTACTGCATCAAGTTGCCTTATTTCTTAAAGTTTTCTCAACTATTTATTTTTTACAGTGTAGGTAAGTATTAAAAATGCCTGCTTGCAGAAACATTTGTTATATATTGTGTTTACATCATTTATATTTTGGATAAACATAAAGTCAGTAACAGAAATTCAATGAATTGTTTTTTTTATATTAATACACTTCTTAAACTCTTCCTGAAAATATTTAGTAAATGGAGTAGCCCTAAACAGATTACCTAATATATTTAATTAAATTAACTGTAATTAATTTAATTCTAACTTGTATCAATAATAATTGAAGCAGCTGTATTTTTATTTTTTTGTATCAATTGTGCAGTCCTACAACTATCAATAAAAGTTTGTCTTCCTATCACACTGAAGACTTTTGTGGAACAGCAATTGTAAGTGATGACTGATATGACTACACAGGATATTGACTACACTGTCTGAATAAATTGATCTGATTTCATTGCTTAATCACATTGGGAACAGTCTGTCCTAAAGGCCAAAAACAATAGCTGTTGGAGTTGAATCATGTGTGTTTGATTAGTAAGTCACTGTACCTATATAGGCCCACTGCATACCATCAACCCAGTTTAGCTGGCTAGTCAGGTTTCAGGTTATAGTTTGTGCCAATTTGAGGTATAGGCACCACAAAAAATTGGCTCAGCCTTTACCAATGTTCAGTGCCATAGTAACTTAAATCTGTTGCAGTGGGTTATGTGCTGGCAACATATCTGATGCAATAAAGTGACTGACCCAGTTTCTCTTGCTCCAAACTACAGATAACTTGACAGTAAATAAGTTTTTAAAGATGACGTTATCTGGCTTTTAGTGATAATAATTCATTATAATTATTTTGGGATCCACAGCTTTGAGAGTGAAAAAAACATACACAGACAAAATCAAATTAAACCCTGCGGCTCGTGACGTTACATTAAGGTTTGAAGAAAGAAAACAATCGGTCTATGCAAGAAACTGAACAGTATTTATATAATTTTTATACCTCTGATCCACCGCAATGTTCAACTGTCCTGAGCGCGTTCACAACCGCTGGTGTGTGGCGCATCAACATCCTCTGGCATAATAGACACATGCTCGGAAATGATCGGTCATGTGTATACATCACTTATTGTTTACACAGTTAGATTGTGGGTATGACGGCTACTCAAAATGGTAATTACTTGTGCTTATCCTGATTGTTGCAACCGATTAAAAACTAAAAGATTATGTTTGCTTGCGTGAACTCATCCGGGAGTGTTGACTTTTCACCGACTTCCAACTTTTGAGCATGATGAAGTTATGGTTGCTTGCTCTTGAATATGCCAGAGGACAATGACGCGTCACACCCTGGCTGTTGTAAACGTGCTCAGCACAGTTCGACACTGTGGTGAATCAGAGGTAAAAAAAAAAAAGAAAGATATGAATACTGTTCAGTTTCTTGCACAGGCCGATTGTTTCGTGTGTTAACACCTTAATGTATCGTCACGAACCGCAGGGTTTTATTTGGTTTTATCTGTGTATGTTTTTTTTTTTTTTTTTGACTCTCAAAGCCGTGGGTCCTATTGACTGCCATTATATGACTGACAGACTGCAACAGTTTGAGTTAAAATCTTTGTTTGTGTTCTACTGAAGAAACAAAGTCACCTACATCTTGGATGCCCCCAGATGGTCATCTTACATTTGATTGGTGACAAACATGAAGCAGGACAACAACTCACTGTGTGATGTAGCCTATATAGAATGCAGTTAAATGCCCCTAAAATTCAAGATATTGGGGAAAATATGCCTCTGTATGAGTTTTTGTCTCATATTTATATCATATGATACAGTTCAAGAAATAAGTTAATATTGCGTTATATTTTAGACACAATATTTTCACATTAATCTCACATATTTTCACAATATAGTTTTTGCTCAATTTTTCCAACAAAAATATAACCTATAATCCCACAGCAGAACTGTCGTGCATCTCCTAGCAACACAGCAGTGTTTGCTACTTCCTGAATGTAAAAAAATGTGTTTATGGTTTTGTCATCACAATTAATTTGGACTGCAATGTCACAACTAAAAACTATAATTCCTATTCTGGGGTAACACTGCTTTAAAGAGCATCACATTTAACTTGCTCACTTACTCTCAGTGTTCAGATGAAAATCATGACAGAATATTGACATACTATAGGGAGTAACAGGATGTATCACAAGATAGAAACGTTTTAATTGACTACATGTGTCATTCTCTGCCTTAACTACTCAGACTGGCTAGATTGTCAAATGACATGGACAACTCTAAGCTATTCATGTCAGTTTCTAGAGCTTTTATATTATAAAGTCAGAATATGAGCCTACCTTGGTCTATGAGGTGTCCTTTGGTCCTAGTATGCTCCCTAGGCATATATCTGACCATCTTAATAAAGAGAAAATGATCAGTGTTTGAGCAGTTAATGAAAATGAAGTAAACAGTGAACATAACACAAGTAAACAAAACACTGGTTGAAAGTAAAGAGCTGTCAAGTCCTTCTTTGTTCACCACAGTCTCATTATAACAAACACACATTACAGGAAATGTCTTTTCACTTACACTATGAGGTAAGTAAGGCCTTTTCATTTCTGTGCCTGGCCCTGTTCATAAAAAAGTGGTCAGAGTTCATGTCAGCTAGAGTAAGACCATGAATACAATTTGATCTCATGTTGATTTAGTGGAAGCAGTTAGTGCCCAATATTTAATATTCCAGAAGAGACCTTATTATTTATCTTAAGAGGACTCTATCTAAAGGCCATTGTATTTGAAACAAATAATGTCCATTTTTTTTAATATTTTCCAGGCCACAGAGAAGGGAACTTTTATGAGTAAAAACAGAATTCATCTTGGAAACTATACCTTCTGCCATGTTAAGGTCTTTGATTTTCCCAAACCATGTACGGTCACTTGGTTGATCACCTGAATAAAAATAAAATTATATTATATGTTGTCCATAGATGGTTGTGTATTTAACTTTACATACAGTATTTTCATGAGGAATATTACTTTTAGAAATCTACATTTCAATATTTGTGGTAACATTAGCAGCACATGTAAAAAATTTTGGTGGATTGCTCTTGACTTCTATTCAGTGTCAGGCAATACTTAAATATCTTCTAATGGTTACACCTAAACTTTTTTGTCATTCTCTCTTTCTTTCTTTCTTTATTTATTTACTTGTTTATTTATTTCTTGAATTCAACTACATGAAATCAAAATTGGTTCTATTTACTTCAGTTATCCTGATGCAAGTCCCTCGTCTTTCTATGAACAAAAAATTAGGTGCATATTTGTTTACAAACAAACAAACAAATAAATAAATAACCAACCAATCAACCAAGACTATAATGAGATAATGAGAGAACAAAAACATAGTTATAAAATGGGCAGATTTACTAGGCTAATTTATACTGAACTGGAAATTATATTGACACCATACCGATGACAGCACTCAAACTAAATTGAATAATTTAATTACAATTTTTTAAGACTTAAGGCAATCTATATATTTAGTAATATTCAAAATGCTGACATTAAATAAACATAGTTTCCTCAACATAATAAGTCGTGATCACAAGAAAACGTTGTTCCTTCACATTCCTTGATGATGAGATCCATATCTCAAGTTAACGCAACAAAATGGCCTCGTGATCACAGAATTTTTTTTTTTTTTAAAGGGATAATTAAAAAAAGACACAATAATATACCAGATAGTCTACAGAAGAAAATATACAACTAGTTAAATAAGACAGAAAAAAACAAAGACAAGAAGAGAGAAAAAAAAAACTTGTTGATGTATGGTGAGGACGTTACGATGCAAATAATTTCTCCATAAAATTTAACAATGTATCTGTCTTTTTGTTGTTTACAAATATTAAAGATTTTCTCAGTGACTACTTTTGCGTTAAGAATACTTCACAAGGAATGCATTTTGCAAATTTTTTTTGGATTTACCGAGCAAAATCTAGAAATTCACAACATTCTTAAATATTTTGCTTCTGTATGTGTACAAGCATATCTTTAAGAGACAGCAGCATAAAATTAACAGTTCTTGGGGCAAGTAAATAATAACTAACATCAGACCAAAATTTTAAAGACAAATTATAGTAATAAAACAAATGAGCCAAGTATTCCTCATGCATTTTGATAAAGATACATTACATGGGTAAATTTTGAAATCCCTCTAGGAGAGATTTTATGTTTTTATTTATGTTTATAACATTTTTGTTATAGCAGTGAGGGGAAAATGGCTCATTTAGATGCATAGTTTTAAACAAATAATAGCTAAATAAAAATAGCTAAATTAATTGACGACTTTAAAGTAGCTATTACTTCAAGTATATATTCATCGTGGTCACAGTATAGTATCTATTCCCCCGAGTGGCATTAAAGCATCACTACTCGAGCTGTTATGAGAAGCCGAATAAATTAATTAATCAAAAATATCCAACTCAGATAGCTTTACGAACAACAAAAACAATCCTAATTTGAATGGTGAGAAAATCCGGGCTTTACAGGTTCAGTAAAAATATAATTTAAGACTACTGTCGGAGTAAATAAACAGTTCACTCACTATGAGGATCAGCCATTGTGAAGGAGTAACTTTATCCTTTGTTTTAAAATACAGTGGATATATTCCTATATGAATAGTTTTCCAATGTTCTATCTGCAACTGTACAGTGAGAATTTCAAAGAATTACACCATTTTTGCCAGTTCCTTTGGTCATCCTCTAAAAACGTACAAAAGCCCTGAGAAACAGGAAGTAGCGGATCTGACACGCCCAGGACAAGCGTTTCAGAAATCGAAACTGAAAGTTATAGGCTTCCATACTGATGTCAGCAAGGTGCTCTAACATTACATCTTAATTTTTAATTAATTAATTAATTTATTTATTTGTAATTATTTGTTACAAACACGATCTGATGTAGCCTAAAAAATACGGTTTTGATGTAGCCTATGAAATAAGTAGGCAGAGGTTTGCTGTACTGCACAAATACTGGTTTCTTATGAGATATCTGTATCTGGCTACAAAGAAAATAAAAGTCAAAATACTACCTACACTGCCATTCAAAAGTTTGGGATCAGTAATATTTTTTAATGTTTTTGAACATTAAAGGAAACTTTATTTTAATAATTATAAGTAAGGTTAATTTTATTTTTCTTGAATGTGGACTGAATTTACCATAGAGAGGATGTTAATGTGAATGTGCACACAGATGATGTCAGTTGACATTTGCTTTGTGTTAAATGTTATCAGTGTTAATGTTGTGGTTTATTATTGTACTGTCATGCCAGAATAGTTTGTGTGAAAAAACAACAAACAAACTATTAACTAATTGTACAATTATTGTAAAATAGTGTTTAGTAGTTTTATACAGTATACCAAATTTACCATATACGAGATCGTCTGCCCATACAGACGGTAAGTGCAATGCTGCATAATCTAGGCTTGCTGTCCTTGATAGAGGCTTCACCCAGTTGCTTTTCTTGAGCACAGAGTGAAACCCCCTCACTGGGATATTACCTAGAGGGAGAATAACAGAATTAGAGGAGGAGAAGGGGAGGAGGAGGGATGCAGGAAGAACTGAGGCTGGGACGGTGCAATGAAAGCTGCTTATATAGGCTCGTAACGATGATTGACAGGACTGAATGATTAGGCTCCTCCTGAACCTACGTTTGGAACTTCATTTCAGGAGTTCGCCTGCCCATCCTGTCCTGGGCAATGGTAAACAAACTTGGCTTGCTGTCCTTAATGAAGGCTCGACCCAGTTGCTTGGCTTGAGCGCAGAGTTCAACCCTCCAAAAAGTGCTTACGAGAGACAGCAAGCTCAGCAATCAACTGTCAGTAGTTTGTGACACGAGTAGAAAAAACCTTTATTGATTCAATCCCTCTCCCCCAAAAAGGTGCATAATATGTTTCCCTGTTGCCGCGTTGGGACAATATAAGGCAGGTGAGGGGCTAACAAACGAGATTGCTCCTGTAGGAGAGGGGTGGGAAAAGTTTTATATCTGCTCTTAGACCGGTGGAAGAAATCACTGCTGCAGCAGTGAGAAATGGAGGTTAGTGTGACGTCTGCTGCAAGAGAGGTGGAGATGTCATTGCTGCAGAGGTGAGAAATAGTGTTTTGTATGGAAACTCCTCTGAAACAAGTGGAAGAAATACTGACCTCCAGACATCTGTTGAGACCAGTGAAAGAATTCACTGCTGCAGCAGTGAGCAAAAGAGTTTAGTGTGACATCTGCTGAGACCAGTGAGAGAAATCACTGCTGTGGCAGTGAGAAATAGGAGTTGGTATGATGTATGCTGCAAGAAGGTGGGAGATGTCGTTGCTGAGTAGGGGAGTAATAGAGTTTGGTATCTGCTGCGGCAGTGATTTCAGGTCAAGTCAAGTGCCCCCCTACATTTTAATAGAGCTTTAGATGATAGAAGTTGCCTGAAGTGACTTGCGAGATTGACCGTAAAGAGACAGAATTAATGATTCCAATTTGTCAAGGAGATGAATTCAAGTTCTGCTGTAAATCAGCTGTAGCAAATAATAATGACTATTCAGTTCAATTCTGATCAGCGATGACTCGATTGCATGTAATGACTGTGCAGAGCTTTATCAAGTTTAGTTTAGCTATGGGCAGCTCGACTGAAGACAGTAATAGTAAGTACTGTAATTGTTGATGGGTTAGAAATTGCTGCTGTGGGAGTAAAATATTGAGACTGCCACAGTCTCAATATAACAAACACACATTATAGGAAATGTCTTTTCACTTACATTTAAGGACTGAGGCTTTTTCTTTTCTGTGTCTGGCCTCTTCATAAAGAAGTGGTCAGAGGTCATGTCAGTTTGAGTAAGACCATGAATACAATTTGATCTCATGTTGATTTAGTGGAAGCAGTTTAGTGCCAAATATTGTACTTTTTTTGGAGGAGACCTTATAAGTTATCGTAAGAGGACTCTGTCTAAGGACCACTGTATTTAAAAAAAATAATGTCCAGTTTTTTATATTTTCCAGGCCCCAGAGAAGGAATATTTTATGAGTAAATACAGAATTAATCTGGGAAACCATACCTTCTGGCTTCTTAAGGTGTTCGATTTTCCCAATGTTCCTGAATCTATGTACTGTAGGTTCACTTGGTTGATAATCTGAGCTTGATATGAATAATTCTGAAAAAAAAAGAATTATATTATATGTTTTCCATAGATGGTTGTGCATTTACCTTAACATACAGTATTTTTATTGGGAATATTACTTTTAGAAATCTATATTTCAATATTTGTGGTAACATTAGCAGCACATGTAAAATTTTTCTCTGGATTGCTCTTAAACTATGACTTCTATTCATTGTCAGGTAATACTTAAATAACTTATAATGGTTAAACCTAAACCACTACTTTTTGTCATTCTCTCTTTCTTTATTTATTTACTAGTTTCTTGAATTAAACTTAACATGAAACCAAAATGAGTTCTATGAACAAAAAATTAGGTGCATATTTGGTTACAAACAAACAAATAACCAACCAACCAAGACTGTAATGAGATAATGAGAGAACAAAAACATTTATAACATGGGCTGTTTTATTAGGCTAATTTATACTGAACTGGAAATCATATTGACACCATACCGATGACAGCACTCAAACTAAATTGAATAATTTAATTATATTTTTTAAAGACTTATGGCAATCTATATATTTAGTAATATTCAAAATACATTACAATAATGTAAATAAATGTAGTTTCCTCAACACAAGTCGTGATCACAAGAAAACAGTGTTGTTCCTTCAAAAGACCATGACTTCACATTCCTTGATGATGAGATCCATATCTCAAGTTAACACAACAAAACAGTCTTGTGGTCACAGTATATTTTTGTCTTGTTTTTAAAAAAGGGATAAAAATAAAAAAAAAAAAAAAAAAAAGACACAATATACCAGATAGTCTACAGAAGAAAATATGCAACTAGTTAAATAAAACAGAAAAAAAAAAAAGACAAGAAGAGAGAAAAAAAAAAAAAAAAAATATTGGTGCATGTATGGTGAGGACATTACGATACAAATAATTTATCCATAAAATTTAACAATGTATCAATCTTTTTGTCATTCGCAAATATTAAATACTACTTTTGCATTAAGAATACTTTACAAGGTATGCGTTTTGCAAATTTACTTTGGATGTGATATTTACCAAGCAAAATCTAGAAATTAACAACATTCTCAAATATTTTGCTTCTGTATGTGCACAAGCATAACTTTTAGAGACAGCAGCATAAAATTAACAGTTCTTGGGGCAGGTAAAAAAATAACTACCATCAGTCCAAAATTTTAAAGACAAATTACAGTAATAAAACAAATGAGCCAAGTATTCCTCATGTATTTTGATAAAGATACATTATATGGGTAAATTTTAAATCCCTCTAGGAGAGATTTTATGTTTTTATTTATGTTTATATCTAATATTTTTATGAAAGCAGTGAGGGGAAAATAGCTTGTTACTATCAATAGCTCAGGAAGTTTCCTTTCATTACTCCTAAATGCATCAACCCATTTGGAATAACTTTCTAAAATTCTTTAAATGAAATTGGAAAATTGTAAAAATATATTAAGTCTTCATAGGTCAAAATGTTTAATTTTCATAAATTTTTCAAACCTTTTACGCAATCTATTTTACGCTCTTGCCTGCACAATCACTTTTATTTACTTTTTTTTTTTTTTAATAGAACATTCTCTAGATTTAAATTTAAATAACTTACATTTAGATGCATAGTTTTACATCTCTGAATTAAAAATATTGGCAGCAAATTTTTTTTGTGAAAACTGTATCTCCTAAGTTATTAAAATTCCAATATCCACGGAGACAGCTATGGTTTGCGAACAGTTTGTAAGGACATTTGAATCAAAAGGTGATCTAAGAAGGGAGCACAATGATGGGGAATATTAAGACTATTGTTATTGTCTGGTCCTGTTCATAAAGAAGTGGTCAGAGTTCATGTCATCTGGAATAAGACCATGAATACAATTTGATCTCATGTTGATTTAATGGAAGCAGTTTAGTGCCCAATATTCCAGAAGAGACCTTATCATTTATCTTAAGAGGACTCTATCTAAAGGCCACTGTATTTTAAAAAATAATGTCCATTTTTTTTTATTTTCCAGGCCACAGAGGAGGGAAATTTAATGGGTAAAAACAGAATTCATCTGGGAAACCATACCTTCTGGCTCCTCAAGGTGTTTAATTTCCCTAAGATTCTTGAATCCACGTACTGTAGGGTCACGTGTTTGATCATCCAATTTGAATATGATGTGCCCTGAAAAAAAGAATTATATTATATGTTGTCCATAGATGGTTGTGTATTTAACTTTACATACAGTATTTTCATGGGGAATATTAATTTTAGAAATCTATATTTCAATATTTGTAGCAGCACATGTAAAATTTTCCTGTGGATTGCTCTTGGACTATGACTTCTATTCAGTTAGGTAATACTTAAATAACTTCTAATGGTTAAACCTAAACCACTACTTTTTTGTCATTCTCTCTTTCTTTCTATATTTACTTGTTTATTTATTTCTTGAATTCAACTTAACATGAAATCAAAATGAGTTCTATTTACTTCAGTTATCCTATTACAAGTCCCTCATCTTTCTATGATAAAATTAGGTGCATATTTGGTTACAAACAAACAAACAAATAAATAACCAACCAACCAACCAAGACTGTAATGAGATAATGAGAGAACAAAAACATATTCACAAAATGGGCAGATTTACTAGGCTAATTTATACTGAAGTAGAAATTATATTGACACCATACTGATGACAGCACTCAAACTAAATTAAATAATTTAATTACAATTTTTTAAGACTTAAGGCAATCTATATATTTAGTAATATTCAAAATGTTGACATTAAATAAACGTAAATAAACATAGTTGACTCAACATAATAAGTCGTGATCACAAGAAAACGTTGTTCCTTGAAAAGACCATGACTTCACATTGCTTGATGATGAGATCCATATCTCAAGTTAACGCAACAAAATGGTCTCGTGGTCACAGTATTTTTTTTTTCTTTTTTTTAAAAAAGGGATAATTTAAAAAAGACACAATAATATACCTGATAGTCTACAGAAGAAAATATACAACTAGTTAAATAAGACAGAAAAAAAAGACAAGAAGAGAGAAAAAAACTTGGTGATGTATGGTGAGGCATTACGATGCAAATAATTTCTCCATAAAATTTAATAATGTATCAATCTTTTTGTTATTCACAAGTATTAGAGACTTTCTCAATGACTACTTTTGCATTTAGAATACTTTACAAGGTATGCGTTTTGCAAATTTACTTTGGATGTGATATTTACCAAGCAAAATCTAGAAATTAACAACATTCTCAAATATTTTGCTTCTGTATGTTCACAAGCATAACTTTTGACAGCGGCATAAAATTAACAGTTCTTGGGGCAAGTAAATAATAACTAACATCAGACCAAAATTTTAAAGACAAATTACAGCAATAAAACAAATGAGCCAAGTATTCCTCGTTAGGGGTGTAACGATTCATTCATTTTCTCGATGCATCGATTACAAATCCTGCCGATGCATATGCATCGATCTTGAAACATGGATTTTTGAATCGTG
>JAHKKF010481473.1:0-12718 GCA_019740295.1 Labeo calbasu | reverse complement strand
AGAAAGCCACTTCTTGATGTGTTAGAAGTTTTATTCATATCAAATTTAGTTAGAGCCTCAGTGCCTAAAACGCTCAGTTAGAGCCTTCTAGGATCGCCTATAGTGTTTTTAGGCATCTCAGCTCAAGAAACCAAGGCATGTTTGGAAACGCTGTAAAACGTCTTTTCTCAATCAGAAAACACTAGTTTATGCAGTTTCATGAATAAAGCTGTCCCACATTAAAAAATTTTCACATGCATGAAAGGATTGTTATTTACAATACAGAAAGACACTTCTTGATGTGTTAGAAGTTTTATTCATATCAAATTTAGTTAGAGTCTCAGTTCATAAAACTCTTTGTTAGAGCCTTCTAGGAACGCCTATAGTGTTTTTAGGCATCTCAGCTCAAGAAACCAAGGCATGCTTAGAAACGCTGTAAAACTTCTTTTCTCAGTCAGAAAACACTAGTTCATGCAGTTTCATGAATAAAGCTGACCCACATTAAAAATGTTTCAAATGCATGAAAGGAACGTTATTTACAATACAGAAAGAAATTTCTTGATGTATTACAAGTTTTATTCATATCAAATTTAGTTAGACCCTCAGTGCATAAAACGCTTAGTTAGAGCCTTCTAGGATCGCCAATAGTGTTTTTAGGCATCTCAGCTCAAGAAACCAAGGCATGCTTGGAAACGCTGTAAAACGTCTTTTCTCAGTCAGAAAGCACTAGTTTATGCAGTTTCATGAATAAAGCTGACCCACATTAAAAATGTTTCAAATGCATGAAAGGAATGTTATTTACAATGCAGAAAGACACTTCTTGATGTGTTAGAAGTTTTATTCATATCAAATTTAGTTAGAGCCTCAGTGCCTAAAACGCTGAGTTAGAGCCTTCTAGCATCGCCAATAGTGTTTTAGGTATATTAGCTCATGAAAGCAAGGCATGCTTGGAAATGCTGTAAAACGTCTTTTCTCAGTTAGAAAACGATAGTTCATGCAGTTTCATGAAAAAAGTTGACCAACATTAAAAATGTTTCATATGCATGAAAGGAACGTTATTTACAATGCAGAAAGCCACTTCTTGATGTGTTAGAAGTTATATTCATATCAAATTTAGTTAGAGCCTCAGTGCCTAAAACACTTAGTTAGAGCCTTCTAGGAACACCAAAATTGTTTTTAGGCATCTCAGCTCAAGAAACCAAGGCATGCTTGGAAACGCTGTAAAACGTCTTTTCTCAGTCAGAAAACACTAGTTCATGCAGTTTCATGAATACAGCTGACCCACATTAAAAATGTTTCACATGCATGAAAGGAATGTTATTTACAATACAGAAAGACATTTCTTGGTGTGTTAGAAGTTTTATTCATATCAAATTTATTTAGAGCCTCAGTGCATAAAACGCTTAGTTACAGCCTTCTAGCAAAGCCTATAGTGTTTTTAGGCATCTCAGCTCATGAAAGCAAGGCATGCTTGGAAACGGTGTAAAACGTCTTTTCTCAGTTAGAAAACGAAAGTTCATGCAGTTTCATGAACAAAGTTGACCCACATTAAAAATGTTTCATATGCATGAAAGGAACGTTATTTAGAATGCAGAAACACACTTCTTGATGTGTTAGAAGTTTTATTCATATCAAATTAAACTCTTAGTTAGAGCCTTCTAGGAACGCCAATAGTGATTTAAGCATCTCGGCTCATGAAACGAAAGCTTGCTCAGAAATGCTCTCAAACGTCTTTTCTCGGTCAGAAAACGTTAGTTTATGGAGTTTCATGAATAAAGCTGACCCACATTAAAAATGTATCAAATACATGAAAGGATTGTTATTTGCAATGCAGTAGGACACTTCCTGATGTGTTAGAAGTTTTATGCATATCAAATTTAGTTAGAGCCTCAGTGCATGAAACGATTAAGGTATGCTAGGAACGCCAATAGTGATTTTATGCATCTTGGCTCATGAAATTAAAGCTTGCTCAGAAATGCTCTCAAACGTCTTTTCTCAGTCAGAAAATGTTAGATTATGCAGTTTCATAAAAAATGGCTGACTCACATTAAAAATGTTTCAAACACATGAAAGGAATGTTATTTGCAATGCAGAAAGACACTTCTTGATGTGTTAGAAGTTTTATTCATATCAAATTTAGTTAGAGCCTTCTAGGATCGCCAATAGTGTTTTTAGACATATTAGCTCATGAAACCAAGGCTTGCTTGGAAACGCTGTAAAACGTCTTTTCTCAGTCTGAAAACGCTAGTTCATGCAATTTCATGAATAAAGCTGACCCACATTAAAAATGTTTCAAATTCATGAAAGGCAGGTTATTTACAATGCAGAAAGACACTTCTTGATGTGTTAGAAGTTTTATGCATAGTAAATTTAGTTAGAGCCTCAGGTCTATAAAATGAGCTTCTATGAACACTAATAGTGTTTTAAATGCATGTATGCTTATGAAAAGAATGCATGCTCAGAAACGCTCTAAAACGTTTTTTCTCAGTCAGAAATAGTTAGTTCATGCGATTTTATAAAAAAGCTGACCCACATTAAAAAGTGTTTCATATGCCTGAATGAAATCTTATTTGCAATACAGAAAGACACTTCTTGATGTATTAAAAGTTTTACGCATATCAAATTTAGAGCCTCAGTCCATAAAACCCTTAGTTGACAGCTTCTATGAACATTAATAGTGTTATAATGCATGTAATCTCATGAAAAGAATGTGTGCTCAGAAACCCTCTAAAACGTCTTTTCTCAGTCAGAAATAGTTACCTGACCCACATTAAAAATGTTTCATATGCCTGAATAAAATCTTATTTGCAATGCAGAAAGACACTTCTTGATGTGTTAGAAGTTTTATGCATATCAAATTTAGTTAGAGCCTCAGGTCTATAAAACGCTTAGTTATGAGCTTCTATGAACACTAATAGTGTTTTAAATGCATGTAAGCTTATGAAAAGAATGCATGCTCTAAAACGTCTTTTCTCAGTCAGAAATAGTTTGCAATTTTATAAAAAAGCTGACCCACATTAAAAATGTTTCATATGCATGAATGAAATCTCATTTGCAATGCAGAAAGACACTTCTTGATGTGTTAGAAGTTCCCTACCAAAAGCTGCACTCGATGCTGCGTATCAATACGCTAATGATAACATTCTTTGTTCGACCGTTTGTAAAGCATGTGTCAAACACGCCAAGAATTGGCCTAAATAACCTTGGCAGGTGACGTCATATGATTACGTGCACCTGAGGGTCGAGGCTCTCGTTCTCTCGCCAGATTGGGAGATTTCGCGCCCACTTCCAAACCATGCCCTGGCATTTCTTTGGATTGGGCAGGGAACGCTGCAACTCTTGCTTCTGTTGCATGTTCTTATGAATTTTTTAAGCATGTCTTTGTAAAAGGTAAACTACCAAACCGAATGAAATAGCATAGCATTCTTCATGACCGGTGTTTGCATATTGCATTCTGTAACATATTAGTTTTATGCTTCCCACAAAGATGCTAGCTTATAATAGCTGGATCTGGCAACACGGCGGAGACTGCACCCGCGCCCTCACTAGCAACTCTCTCTCAAGCCTAGTTCACTCTGCCAACGTCTCGCAGTCAGATATACACAGATGGATCTAAAGACCCAGGGACGGAAAGAACAGCAGCTGCAGTGTAGTCTAAATTTAATATCAAAATTGCTAGGAGAATCTCTGATCATGTATCTGTATATACCTCTGAGTTATTAGCCATATGTCTTGCCCTGCAATGGTTCGAAGAGATCCAGCCTTAAACTTCTGTGATTTGCACAGATTCAGTGGTGGCTCTGACAAGTTTACAGAGTGGAAAATCAGAAACTAGACAAGACATATTATATGAAATATTACAGAGTATATATAGGATAAGGCAGTTAAGGTTACTGGTTTATTTTCTATGGGTTCCGGCTCATATTGGAGTAGAAGGTAACGAAAGTTTGATCAGCTTTCAAAGAAGGCCCTGGAACATTTACAAGTTGAATTACAAATAACAATAAGTAAATCTGAAATAAAGAGATTGATTATATATGGCAAAAAATATGGGAAAATTAAAGTAAAGGGAGGCATTTATTTAAGATCCAGGAGTGTGTTGGTAAAAAGAGAGTAAATTACGGAAATAAAAGAAAGGAGATTATCTTATCTAGATAGAGAATAGGACATGTAGCATAAAATAATAGTTTGTACAGAATCGGAAAACATGAAACAGGTAAATGTAATAAATGTGGACTACCAGAAATGGTTGAGCATGTTTTTTTAATGTGTATAGCGTATAAAAGGGAGAGATATCAGATGTTCCAAGAACTGAAACTGATGGGAAGTAATAATATATCTTTAAAGACACTTTTAGGATATGGGTCAATGTAGTTAAGAAAATATGAAATATTGTTTAAGTTTTTTAAAAAGACAAGATTAATGGAAAGAGTTTGAATATTTGAATGTTGTATTTATTTATGTTTTTTTTTTTTTTTAACTAATAGTTGTAAGCCATAACCGTGTGCGTTCCACACTCCAGACCAGTAGGTGGCGGACATGCACCTTTAATGTTGGAAGAAGAAGAAGAAGAACATCATCTCGCAACAATGGTGCATTTCCACTGGCACATAGCGAGCGGAGCGGGTGTTTTCAATTCATTCCTGTGGAAGCTGAGCTTAAATGCTTGCGCAGTGTACTGTGAGATTGAAAGCAATGCGGAGAAAGCGTTGAGAGCGGCCGAGAGCAGCAAAAAGTTGGGCATTCCTCAACTTTATGCAAATCACGAGCGAAAAACGTGGGTGACAACCAAACACTGTGAAAAGTAGGTTTTGACGTATGTTTCCGAGTGTTTGTGGAACTGGTGGATTACTGAGTTGAAATCACATATCACTGAACAAGTCATGCAAAAGTAAATGCACTTTGCATGCTTTCATTATATGCTAGTGTTTAGTTTACAAACCGTTAAAATAAGATGATGAAACGCAAACAGGGTGTAAACAGAGGCGTGCTCTGCCCTAAATGTCACACGCCCCAAAGCAGTGGCGTTGTAGCACGGATTTGACGCTGTAGTGGAAATGCACCATTACGGTACATTTCCACTAGCACATAGCAAGCGCGGCGAAGTGAGCGTTTTCAAATCATTCCTATTGAAGTTCAGCGTAAACACTCACGAGGTGCATTATGGGATTGAAAGTGGTGCGGAGAAAGCATTAAGAAGAAGATGAAACACAAACAGGGTGTGAACACTGTTTTCAGAGGCTCTGGCCCCAACACAGTGGCGTTGTAGCGTTGCCAGCGGCACTGAGCGCAGATTTGACGCTGTGCGTTTGCACCATCATTTTCACAGTACATACACATACTTTGCGAACCCAGGTGACCAAATAACTGTCTGACTTACACATCTGACACGTTTGCCCACAAAGATAGAATTTTTAATCTGTTATGAAGCAGATGCCTGTATGCACTCACATTAAAAGCTTTTTTCATGTAAGTGGAAACGTTATATATGGGCAATTGCGTTACACGCAGAAACATTCAAGAGCATTGAAACTTGTTTTCAGCTTCTGACCCGTGAGTTGTATAAAAAAAACATTGTACTGTAAGTTTGCTAGTTAATTGCCGACATTTTCATGTTTTATGTAACTGTTTAGCTATGATAGCGTAGTTCTGTCACGGCTGGCTTCGATAAGTTTCATATTAGTGCTGACTCTGCCATTGGGCCTGTTACATTTTCAAATAATCAGCTAATATAAAATGAAATATACATATCTTACCTTGATTAGAATAGAGCAGGGGTGGCGAACGTCAGTCCTGGAGAGCTGCAGCCCTGCAGAGTTTTGCTTCAACCCTAATCAAACACACCTGAACAAGCTAATCAAGGTCTGAAAGGTTACTAGGAAGCTACAGGCAGGTGAGCTTTCATTAGGGTTGAGCTGAACTCTGCAGGCCTGCGGCTCTCCAGGACCACAGAGTTCACCACCCCTGGATTAGAGAGTTTATTCATTGACACGCAGGTGCCCGTGTTAAAGCGGTGAGTGGCAACCTTTGGCTGGGTCGGGAAGACATGCACGCCAATCTTTGCATGACGCAATGACTGCATAACAGAAGTGCTTTTAGATTATAAGAAAAGGAATACCCCTTGAGATACTTATAAATAGAATAAAATGAAATTATTTATAAAGTAAGTGGTCTTGGATTATTATATATAGGTCTATACAGTACATTATGATATAATCCTTTATGATATAAAAAACACATGAAATACATAAAATTATGGAGTTTATTCAATTGTTAGGGTTATGTAGTTACCCATAATTGTATAAAACTAAATCAACTGCAAAAAAAAAATAAAAATAAATTAAATTATGTATCTATAAATATAGCCTAATGTAGCCCAAATGTAGCCCAAATGTGGCCCATATGGGACCCACAAATATACAATAATGAGCAACCTACCTGGGGCCCACAACTTTATCCAAGGTGGACCCCATGTTCAGCCCATCAAAGTGCCCACTCTGAGCCCATGCCCATTTGATGCCCATATAGCCCAGATAAATCCCACGTGGGGCCCACATGGACATGTTGGCTGGGCATGTGCTACCGTGGTAAATTTATTCTTTGCACAGACCAGTTTCATTCGCACTGTCATGCCTTGCTGTACAGACCCTGTAAGGTAAGTGGTAATTTATTACAATCAGCAGCGCAGACTGCTTTTCACCATGGATTTCTAATACTTGGAGAACAAATTAAAGTTATTCAACACTTTTGTTTTTGCCCCCATTTTTCATGAGCTGAACTCAAAGATCTAGACTTTTTCTGTGTACACAAAAGGCCTATTTCTCTCAAATATTGTTCACAAATGTGTCTAAATCTGTGTAAGTGAGCACTTCCCCTTTGCCGAGATAATCCATCCACCTCACAGGTGTGGCATATCAAGATGCTGATTAGACAGCATGACTATTGCACAGGTGTGCCTTAGGCTGGCCACAATAAAAGGCCACTCTAAAATGTGCAGTTTTACTGTATTGGTGGGGTCCGAAAACCAGTCAGTATCTGTGACCACCATTTGCCTCACGCAGTGCAACACATCTCCTTGTCAAATAAGTTTTTTATTCAGTCATCGAATAACCTTGCAATAATCACAAATTCCAGGATTAATTTCCTAAAATGCACAAAAAAAAAAATTTAACACCCCTTCCCCAGCCGGTTAATATACAATAATATTGTAACGTGGGGAGTGAGACGAGAGGTGAGCGGATCCAAATGCAAGCTTTTTTTAACAGGATGAGACGAAAACATGGTCGAACAGGCAGGGTCAAAACAGTAGCGAACAGGTATAACAAAGGCAAGACGTGGGGATAGAGGAGGCGCTGGAGCCCTCCAGGGCGGAGCAGGAGGCGCGGGAGCCCTCCAGGGCAGAGCAGGAGGCGCAGGAGCCCTCCAGGGCAGGGCAGGAACCCGCGTCATGGACTGGGACCTGGGGAGAGCAGGGACAGAGGAGGCAGACAGAACAAGGAGAGAAGCAGAGAGTTCATAGGTGGCCCTTATGGCCGTGACAGGACGGGCAGAAAGTCCAAAGGGAAACGGCGCCCCTTTCGGAGGTCCTGCAGCCGGAGCTGCTACCTCCAGCGGCACTGGCGCAGACTCGTGGACGGACGCGGCAGTGAGTTCATGGATGAACGCCGCCTCCTTAGGAGGTTCTACAGTTAATGCTGACACTTCTGGAGGCATTAGCGCAGCTTCTCCGACAGGAGAGGGCCTTATTGACTCTGGAGCTGACTCATGGTCAGACGAGGCCTCTGGAGCAGACTTGTGATCGGACAAGACCTCTGGGGCAGACTTGTGGTCAGACGAGACCTCTGGAGCAGACTTGTGAACAGACAAGACCTCTGGAGCAGACTTGTGAACGGACGAGACCTCTGGAGCGTAGTGAGCAGCCCATATACTCAGAATAGTGACCGCCATCACACTGGCAGACATGACGTGACAAGGCTCTGGGAGGTCGGACGAGATTTGACTTGACTCTGGATGATCAGACGTGACGTAACGAGACTCTGAATAGACAGAGGAGATGTGACGGGGCTCTGGGAGGTCAGACGAGACGTGAGGAGGCTCTGGACAGACGAAACGTGACTCGACTCTGGGCGACCAGCCGGGACGTGACTTGACTTGACTCTGGGCGACCAGCCGGGACGTGACTTGACTCTGGATCAACAGCAATAACTTGACTTGGCTCATGGAGATCAGCTGTGGCTTGACTTGGTTCGTGGAGACCAGCTGAGACTTGACTTAGCTCATGGAGACCAGTTGAGACCTGACCTGGTTTGTGAAGATCAGTAGTGACTTGACTTGATTCTGTGACTCTTATAATTCAATAGAAATGGAAGAATAATCAAGTCTAGGTGTTTAAAGAAGGAATTAGGCAATAATATTGGAATATAATGAAATAAATATAATATTTGAGGAAGAAATATCATTTTTATCACATTTATTCTGCCAATTAGGGAGATAGGGAGAGTCCTCCAATAGTGTATACAATTCTGTAACTTAGACAACAAGAGGTTGAAATTAGCTTTGAAAAGTAGAGAATAATTATAAGTGACCACAATTCCCAAGTATACATTTTTTTCTGTGGAAACTTTAAACTGGGAAGAATGTATTACTGACAAATCCTTCAAACCAATGGGCATGAGTTCACATTTTTCAAAATTAACTTTAAAGCCAGAAAATTTCCCAAAGGTAGTGGTAGTATTGAGTACAACAGGAAGGCTCATCTGTGGT
Organism: Labeo calbasu; assembly: GCA_019740295.1. Lineage (NCBI taxonomy): Eukaryota > Metazoa > Chordata > Actinopteri > Cypriniformes > Cyprinidae > Labeo > Labeo calbasu. The sequence continues at coordinate 3,976 of JAHKKF010481473.1, read as the reverse complement.
TGAGTAATCTAAAGCAAAATTCTGCATACAGTGATATTTTAGTAATGGTATTTGAAGTATTGAAGCCATGTATGCAAGGGTTAGATCGAATGGTTTCTGTAAGGGGCGCTACAGTTAACGCAAGCAAAAGGGGTGAGATGGGACAACCCTGTCTGGTTCCTCTTTGAAGATAAAAAGAGTCTGAAATTGTTTTATTTGTCAGAACCCTTGCTGATGAACTACTGTATAAAATTTTAATCCAAGTTATAAACTCATTTCCCATATTAAATTTTTCAAGGACAGCAAACAAATAACGCCACTCCACTCGGTCGAACGCCTTTTCGGCATCCAATGAGATTACAATCAAATTGTCACAGGCTGCCTTAGGGTGATAAATTATATTAAATAGTCGTCTAATATTATGTATAGTGCGTATAGTGCTTCTTCCTGGAATGAATCCATTCTGACCTGTATTAACCAATTTATTCATTAATTTACAGAGTCTGTTAACAAGTGTCTTGGATAATACTTTTTGATCAACATTAAGAAGTGAGATAGGCCTATACGCTTTGACTTCTTCAGGATTTTTACCTTTTTAGGAAATTATTGTGATTATAGCCTCAGAAAAAATTGGTGGTATTCCAGTTGTTAAGGCTTGTTGAAAAGTTTTAAGCAAATACGAAGTAAGGATATCGCTGAATTTTTATATAGTTCGACTGGCAGCCCATCAGAACCGGGAGCTTTCCCGCTCTTCAAAGTATTTATTGTGTTCTTTAATTCCTCTAAAGAAATGTCTTTATTAAGAGATGCTTGATCTTCTGGAGATAGTGTGGGGAGATTACATTTATGTAAAAAAGTATCCATTACTTGTGGGTCCAACTCAGTGTCAGATGAGTACAGTATAACTTTGAATAAAATTCTTTAAAACATTGGTTTATCTCTTTAGTTGTCAAGTCAAGTCAAGTCACCTGTAACGTAGTCGTTGACTGATCCGGAGGCGTGGGATCCATATGCGACACACTTTATTAACAAGGCAGAGTAAAACAGACAAGGTTCAAACAACAGCAGACTGGGGTGGTGCAGATAATCCACAAGAGTAAACGAGAGTCCAGGCAAAGGGTTAAACGGCAGGCAGCAAAAGTTCATACACACGAAAATAAACAGTCCGGTAGGCAACAGGAAAGAGGGAAAAGACGCTCAGGATTGATAGTCAGACTAAACAAAACTTCGCGAGGAACAAGCCAGCATGGCGATCTATAAATGGCCTACAGAGAGGAAGTGACCCGGAAAACCCGGAACAGGAAGTGGGAGTCCTAGGTACGGGGTTGTGGGAAATGTAGTTAGTTAAAAGTCCGGAGATGGTTCCCGCTGGCGGCAGTTAGAGGGAGCCACAGAGACCGCATTTGTGACATCACCTTTATTTATACACCGCTTTTAACAATACACAATTGTGACAAAGCAAGTTGTGATACAGGGCGTCCCACCTTTAGTCTTTATTTTATGAATTGTCTATTTTACACACTTGTCTGGCTAGTAATTTTTCTCAAAATTCAAAGTATTTCTATTTAATGAAATGATGAGGGGTGCTCTTATTTAATGAGTTCTATTAATTTTAGTAGAAACTATATTATTGTACTTGTACCTTAACTGCAAAATTTTCTTATGAGTATCTAACGAAGGGTTTAGTGCATTTTCAGTGTCTAGCTGATGAATGCCCTGGTGATGTCTCTGGTTTATCGTTACTATCAAAAAAAATTTCTAATTGCAAACTCATGATATCAATAAGCTTAGGGTCATCGATTAATTGAGGGTCCATTCTCCATAAAGGGCAGATAAAAGATGTTTGATCAAAAACAACTTCAAATGAAACTGGGGCATGGTCTTTAATCAGTATATCATAAATTTTAGAGTTTAGGATATTGGATATAACATTGCCGTCCACTAAAAAAAATCAATACGGGTGTATACATTATGCACATGTGAGTGAAATGCATAATCTCTTTCAGTTGGGTGCATAAGTCTCAATATATCTACCAAACTAGAATTATTAATAAAAGCAAGATATGTGTCAAGGACACAATTAAAGCCCCCACCTATAACAAGATTTGTTTGGGACAATTTAGGAATAAGAGAAAAAAGACCCTCCTAAAAAAAAATCTGGTTCATCATAATTTGGGCCATACACATTTATTAACATAATCGGGAAACCATAAATCTCACCAGACAGAATAATGTAACGACCTTCCCTGCCTGTTCTCAGAGCAGTTTGTTTAAACGGAACCCCTTTTTCAAATAATTGGGGAGCATCTCAAAATAACACAATAAGAGTCATGAAAAGGGTCAATGCTTATGATTAAATTTCGCTAGTCACATTATTCTGATCTTCCTTGACTCATTCCAACAACATCCTTTACACTGGTCCTGAAATTTCAAAATTGCTTTCAGCAAACCTGACCACTCTGTCTGGATCAGTAAAGTAGAACTCTTTGCCGTTGTGGGATACCCTCAGTTTAGCAGGGTATTGCAGTCCGTATTTGACTCCGGGTTTATCATTCAGCAACTCCCTCGCGCATTTGAAAAGTGCGCATCGCTTTACCACAGCAGGTGGATAGTCTGCTGCACCCTGGCCGACTTTTGCATTATTTTTTCCATCTCGTGGACATAATGCAAATGCAAGATGATGGCTCTGTGCATTTTTCTGTAAGTTGCTCCACGGTACGCTTTAGCTTCCCCAAACAGATCTTGTTCCATCTTAACCATTGTGTCAGAAGAAGTGGAAGCATAACTTTCCAGGCTTGTTAATTTTGCAGCGTGATCATCCATTGTAACTTCAATCTCCGAAATTGCTGTGCTGGCCTCGTTTTTAAATGCTGACAGTTCTCCTCTAATAGCGACAGTGAGCCGTTCAATTTTTGAGTCTATAATTTTCCCGATGTCTGATTGAATTGAAATAAGTTCCGCGTGAAGGTAAGTGATTGAATTGAGGATGACTGAGCTACCTGCCTCTGAAGCGTCTTCTTCAAGCATTTCTTCCACATTAGAGCCGGAGGCTATCACAGCCTGGTCCGGGGGAAATTTGCCAGGCATGTTTAGAAAACTGGACAAATTAGATCCTGAAGTCGGCTAGAAGTGTCTAGGATGTGAGACTATAATTTTATCAATGTTCACATTTACTGAAAAGATGTTCTGACAAAGTTATATTAGATTTTTTACTGAGCCGTCGTGAAGTGCGTGCTATTCTCTCATATCAAAATCCGGAAGTCGTGCAACACATCTCCTTCGCATAGAGTTGATCAGGTTGTTGATTGTGGCATGTAGAATGTTGGACCACTCCTCTTCAATGACTGTGCGAAGTTGCTGGATATTGGCAGGAACTGGATAACACTGTCGTATATGCTGATCCAGAGCATCCCAAACATGCTCAATGGGTGACATATCCGGTGAGTATGCCGGCCATGCAAGAACTGGGATGTTTTCAGCTTCCAAGAATTGTGTACAGATCCTTGCAAAATGGGGCCGCGCATTATCATGCTGCAACATGAGGTGATGGTTGTGGATGAATGGCACAACAATGGGCCTCAGGATCTCATCACAGTATCTCTGTGCATTCAAAATGGCATCAATAAAATGCACCTGTGTTCATTGTCCATAACATAAGCCTGCCCATACAATAAGCCCACCGCCACCATGGGCCACTCGATCCACAAAGTTGACATCAACAAACCGCTCACCCACACGGCGCCATACATGCTGTCTGCCATCTGCCCTGTACTGTGAAAACCGGGATTCATCCATGAAGAGAACACCTCTCCAAAGTGCCAGATGCCATCGAATGTAAGCATTTGCCCACTCAAGTCGGTTACAACGATGAACTGCAGTCAGGTTGAGACCCCGATGATGACGATGAGCATGCAGATGAGCTTCCCTGAGACGGTTTCTGACAGTTTGTGCAGAAATTCTTTGGTTATGCAAACCGATTGTTGCAGCAGCTGTCCGG
>JAHKKF010481467.1:0-13992 GCA_019740295.1 Labeo calbasu | reverse complement strand
TTTAAAAATGAGAAATATTTGTAATAAGTTTCCATTTTTTATATTAGAAGTTTGATATGACAAAAATGAACATTCATTCAAACAAAAATAGTGAAATTATTTTAAAATCAATTTGCTTAATTGTGGTTAAAAAAAAAAAAGAAGAAAAATACTTGTTTTATCCAAAAGTCATATTTTATATTTTATATTCCATGAAAAAATAAAAGATTAGCAAATAATTAGTAACTAAAACATGTTTTAGTGAAACATTTTAATAAAAAAAATTAAAATACATTCCATTAATTTTTTTTTTTAATTAGAAATATTTGTAATAGGTTTCCATTCCATTCCAAATGAACATTCATTCAAACAAAAGTAGTAAAATTAAAAGGATCATTTTAAAAGACTGGCAATTAATTTAGTGACTAAAACAATTTAAATTAAACATTAAAAAAACTATCACAAATAGAAATAATTGTAATAAATTGCCATTTTTTATAAGTTTGACATGACAAAAATGAACATTAACTTAAAAGTGATATTATAAAAATTATGATTTAAAAATAAAAAGGATCATTTAAAAAGAAAATTGGCAATTAATTTAGAGACTAAAACATTTCAATTAAAAATTAACTAGAAACATTATTAAAAATAGAAATATTTGTAATTAATTTCCATTTTTTAATAAGTTTGACAAAAATGAACATTCATTCAAATTAAAATCAATTAAATTGTGGTTGGAAAAAAACAACAACAAAAAAAAAGTACATTACAAGTTTAATATTTTACTCAATATACTAAAATGAAGAAATAAAAATGTTTTCCATGCAAAGCAAATGACTAGCAATTCATCTGTAATTTAGCAATTAAAGCATTTCAAAACATCAAAAACAAAACGGAAAAAAATAGAAACATCATAAAAATATTCTATTAAAACAGGAACATTTTAAAACATTTAAAAATGAGCACTCATTCAAACTGTAGTAAAATGATTTTAAATAATTTCACTTAACAGTGGTTTAAAAAAGCAAACATTTGTAAAGATTTCTGAAGATTAAACAGATTTCTCTTTAAAAATATCCAAAATGTTAAGATTAAGACGAATGTACTGCATACAGAATTACCTATCATATAATCTCTCTTTCAACAAATCCCATAATAGTTTCCTTTCATCATTTTTAGAGACGATTTTTCCCAGTCATTCACCGCTAATCCATCTTTCAGATTTCTTCAAACAAACAGCACTTTTAGCCACCAAACAGCGCCGAGGTCTGAACGAGGATGAAAAGGCAGCAGAAAAACGCAGTACCTGACATGTTTTGACATCTCATGAATGCAGACGCAGTCATCTGTCACAGCGCTGGAAACCTCTGACAAACACACCCGCTGTCTACCGGCTAAATATTCCCGCACTTAGCAGGTGGCAGGTGCTCATTTCACATCTTGATTGGTTGACGGGCGTCCCGGGCGGCACCATCACACGAGCGTGAGATGTGTTAGTCTAGTGATTATGAACGGTGCACAGGGCCAACGGTGATCGCGTTCGGCAAGCAAAAATGCTGCTCTACCACAAACAAATTTCATCTACGAATAAATTCTCAATAAAGATTAACACCGTCAAGTCAGACTCCAGTTGCTTGGAGAAAGAAAACAAGCGTGCAGCCGTGCAGAAATAACGGCGTCATTAAATAAAGACGAAGCCGCTGCTGATGTTTGCGCGTCCCACGCGTTCACGCCGTATTTACAGCCCTGATTTTAGCACATTAACAGAACAACATCTCGGCACATCTGCCTGCGACTCAATATCTGCAACTGACGGAGGTACAATGAAAACAAACACAAGGACACAAATTAGCACCATCTGCAAATGACAAGAAGACAAAACATCTTGGCGTACAAATTAAACACTCGTCAAGTGCCAAATGAGAATAAAACAAGCATAAAATGAGCTTTGGCCAATGCCAATACCGATACCTAGAGATAAGGGTGGACGATGGCAGATTTCAAAACAATTTCAACATCAAACGCATAATAAATTGCCGTCATACACACTTACGTTGGACCGTATTTACTCAATTTACTACGAACTATTTGAAACCTGAAAATGTGCACTTTTAAGTTGCTTTGGATTAAAGCATCTGCTAAACGAATAATTGTAAATCAATACATTTGGCCAAACACATACAAAATCATATTTGACACATTAGTAGCTGAAGAAACTCTGTAAGGCAAACATTACATTCTGGTCAAATATATTTATATGAACATTTAGGGTCGATTTGAAGAAGGGTTGCCAGGTCTTCATTACAAAACTCACCCAATTGCTATTTAAACCTATCCCCCCCCCCCCAAAAAAAACAAATTGCATTCTGGGAGGTAAAATACAAGTTTTTTGGTGGAGTTCCCCTGGTACAGTTCGCATTCCAGACGATAAATATAATGTAATTAGGTTCAGGTGTTAAAGTAAAAGGACCTGGCAACACTGACTTGACGCCTCTTCATTTATGGAGTTTAGCAAAAACTCAAGTGTCGTAAAAATCAACTGACACGTTGAAGTTAAACCCTAAAATCAATTCAAAATTGGGCTTAAGATACACAGCACTTAAATAACATGGAACCGAGAGCAACACAGTAAAATACGCTTATGTTTAAAAACTTACATTTATTTGATTATGATAGTATTTGCAACAAACAATTTTTCTGATGCCGATAATCTCTGAAAAGTTCTGCACAAGAGTTTTGCCATTTTATACACAGTAAAAATTTGTTAAAATTTTTTTGCACCATAGCAAGCTATAAGCTAAATATCTGTCGAAATAATTGACATATATAAATAAAATACAACAACATAACTTAAGTATTTTAAGCTAAGCAATACATAGTGCCATCTGTTCAAACATATCTATAGCTGGACAAATCTATTAGGGGTCACCGATGTGTGTTTTCAGGGCCAATGGCGAAACCAATTATTACAGATTAAGTAGACAGATAACTGATATTTTGAAACGATACATGTCTGTAAAAATGAAAATTAATGTCAAAATTAAGATTGACAAGAGCTCCAACAAAAACTCTTTAAATGTTTTTAAATTTTATTGGCAAATGAACGATAACCATAAAAATGCTTAATATCAGCACCGATAATCAGTCGAATGTTAATATCTATATCTATAACTTTGAAGCCTCTTCATTCCAGGAGATTTAGCAAGAACTTAAGTGTCGTAAAGACCAAATGATACGTTGGAGCTTAACTCCAAAATTAATAAAAAATTCGGCTTGAGAGACATATCACTTAAATAAAATGCAACCAAGAGCAATACGATAAAATACGCCAATGTTCAACAATTAATTACATTCATATGATTATAATAGTACTTGCAACAAACAACTTTCCGATGGAGAAAATCTCAAAATAACCACATGAAAAGTTCTTCTTAAGAGTTTCGCCATTTTATTCAGTGATAAACAAATGTAAATTAAAACTAGGGGAGATTTTTTGCAGCATTACAATTTACAAGCTGAATTTCAAGAATATCTGTTGAAATAATTGACATGTATAATTAAAATTCAATGACAAAACTTAAACATTTGAAGCTAAGCAATACTAAGCAATAACGCCATCTGTTCAAACATATCTATAGCTGAACATATCTATTAGGGGTAGACCGATAACCAAAGTTTTGAAGCTATATGTCTTGTGTAAAAATGAAAATTAATGTCAAAATTTAGAATAACAAAGGCTCTGACAAAAACGCTTTAAATGTTCTTACATTTTATCTGTAAATCAGTTTTGAAAGTGAACGATAACCATAAAAATGCTTAATATCGGCACCGATAATCGGTCGACTCTTATTATCTATATCTATAACTTTGAAGCCTTTTCAAAGACCAACCGATATGTTGGAGTTTAATCCCAAAATCGATAAAAGTTTGGGGTTGAGAGACATATCACTTAAATAAAATGAAACCACGAGCAATACGATAAAATAAGCCAATGTTCAACAACTAATAAATAAATGTATTATTTGATTCTAATAGTATTTGCAACAAACAATTTTTCCGATGGCAAAAATCTCAAAATGACCACCTGAAAAGTTCTGTACAAGAGTTTTGCCATTTTATACACACTGACAAATAAATCTAAATTAAAATTTGGGTGGATTTTCTGTAACATTATAAGGTGAATTTCAAGAATATCCGTCAAAATAATTGACATGTATAATTAAAATATAACAACAAAACATAAGTAGCTGAAGAAACCATGTAAGTCGAACAATACATCTATATCTCTAACTGGACATATCTATTAGAGGTCAACCGATGTGTGTTTTTCAGTGCCAAAAAAAACAGATCAAGCAGACTGGTAACCGATATTTTGAACCGATAAACATGTCTGGTGAAAAAATGAAAATTTGTCAAGATTAAGAATAACAAGGGCTCTGACAAAAACTCTTTAAAATGTTTTTACATTTTATCGGCAAATCTGTTTTCAAAATGACCGATAACCATAAAAATGCATAATATCGGTACCGATAATCAGTCAACCCCTAATATCTATAACTCTTTGTTCAAAATGATTTAGCAAAAACTCAGAAATCTCATAAAAGATCCACTGACGCATTGAAACGTCAACATTAATCTCAGACAGAAGACTCAAAGGCTCAAAAACAGAAGAAAACTCATTTAAAAACTACCAGCAAAATGGCAACAGACACAGAAAACTCTTAACTGTACCCCAAACGCAAAACTTCATGAAACACCCATTAGTTATGATGGAATATTCAAGTAAAAGTCAGACTGACTCAAGTTAAAACCCCCCTCATTCACTAGAAATGAAAATGAAAACAAAACAGCAGCACTAAAAACGGCCCCCAACGGCGAGTTGAAGACGAGGCCGTAACTCACAGCCGTTCAAGACAGTTACAAAGCTTTATGAGGGGTGTAAAATCCTGAACGGCATCCCGCTCTGGAGTGTACGTAAGGACTCGTACCGCACCCCTGTCATTCAACACGCTCCGGATCCGATGAGCAAAGCGTTCATCTTTCACTGCGCTAGAATCCACTTGGGTTCCGGCCAAATGGCAGCACGATAACAAAATGTCAGAGCGAGGGAGAGAGTGACTTAGCAGACGTTATCCTGAGCTCACCTCGCCGCACTCGGCGCAGGAACAGAAATCCCCAGCAAGCCATTTATCTCCAGGAGGCTTTGTTGTGGATCAGGACAACTCAGACCGCAACAGCACCTGATGCCAAAAAGGCTTCTGCTGGATACTGAGCATGAATCAAACCGTACTGACTGCAGGTTATATATCCAACCGCAGCATAGTCACCTGGGTTTTTCCTCAAAATCAATTAAAAAAATTGGGTTAAATCACTGTCACACTTGGTCTCAGGAGACATACTTTAATAAAATGCCCAAATCGTCTCATTAATTGGTATGGCTGATGTATTGGTACTCTACTATCAGAATTGTTTTTGCTGTAGCGCTCAACATTGGCACGAAGGCACTAAACAAATAAATGAATAGATGTAAATCTACATTAATTAAGATTTGCAACATTACAAACTGTAACTCAGATTTTAAAATTAGCCATTGACAGTGTTGGGCAAATGTTACTTTTAAAAGGAGAGTAATGTGTTACGTTACTTTAGGATTGCTTTTTACCCCCAAAACTGGTGTGCATCAGTCGTTGAAGAAACATTATTATGCCATCTGGTCAAATATATGTATATCTGAATATTCAGAGAGCTGAAGCTTCGTCGTTCATGGAGGTTTAAGTCGTAAAGATCTGTTTATACGTTAAAGCTGCAGCGCAAAATCAATTAAAAATTGAGTTTCAGAGATGTACGGCTTTAATAAAACGTAACTAAGTGCAATGCAATAAAAGCAGGCACCGTTCAATAACTAATTACATTTATTTTATAATAATAAACTACTGTCGATAATTTCAAAACAGGTAATGAAAGAGCTCAATGAAGATCATAAACGATTTACATTAACGCAGAAGGCGGCGCCCAGGACAAAATAAAAATCCTGTGTAAATCTTGAATAAAGGCAGGTTGTACAGCTCAGATTTCAGGTGCTTTTCAGCACTTATCCGCACAAAGCCAGAAGCAATCCAGGCAACGTAACCACCAGAATCAAACAACACACAGTTTCGCTCTCTCAAATGGGGAACTAAGATAAAAACAACCTAAGCCATGACTCTCAAACGCACACAGCATAAATCAGAGCGCCACCACAATGATCATCGCCTATGCACAAATCATAAAGAGAACCATAAACCCCTAAAAACGAAAAGTCAGGTACTTTCCGAACACACATTGCTGGAACTGAATTCTCATTTCTAGAACTGTAAGAGGTTTGAGGCAACAAGGCAAAATGCATCCACTCGCTCAAACATTAGCACTTCTGGATTGCACCGTAAGCTTTATAGGTTTGTTTTATACTCCATTAATGCTAAACTACCACACTGAACTAACAAGAAGCAATTCCATCAAGAATACAGACATCAACTATTGATTAGCGCACCTGAAAGGATACACTCAAGTTCGTGCAATCCGTTAAGAATATTTACAGTCTTGGAGCCCCGGTAGAACATCAGACCGTCTTTGGCAGTGCAATGTGATATTCTGGCAGAAACTGTTGTTTTGGACTTAATGGAAACAGACGCTGCCAAATGTCAAGAGACAGTCATTTGCGTGAATTGAACTTGATGATGTTACATTAGTCGTAATGACTTGAAGTCTTTGAACTTGCCGAAAAGCACCTTGGACCACTCCATCGACGCCAAGAGCGCTGGCGGACGTTGAATTATTAATGCAAAGTGTAAATTTTCATGGCTTCGGTGCACACGCGGCTGAATCTCTGATCATCAACGGAGCAAATGTCAACGCTGGCTCACGTTAAGGAAAAGGACGGGTTTTTCCCGTCAAGATTTTGAGAGGACTTGCGCGGTTTGAGGGCAGGAATGAGGAAAGACACTCGAGGGATGATTCTGCCCTTCAGCAAACTAAACAGGACACAATAATTACTGCGGTAGGAAGACAAACTGACACCAAAACAAATCAAGCTGCTGTTCTTTCCTGATAAATCACCCTCGTTCTACCAAGCTGCTGCTGCTGAGAGCAAAGTTTTCGATCTGTCAGTGTGTGTTCTCTATTCACCCAACAAAGACAATTCTGTCATTATTTACTCAAACAAAACAAGTATGACTTTTCGGAGAAATTTTGAATCGAGTCCAATCCCATTCATTTTCTCCAAAGGTGGAATTGCTTCTAACAATAACTTATAAACCATTAAAGACAGAGCTGCTGTGAGGTACGTGGTTGTTAATCAATGGTATGTGTTTTTGTTAAAGCCACCAGCCAACAATATTTCAACTTCTTTTGCAAAATAATCATGTTTAACATCAAAATTCAGAGTGAAAAACTATATAACCCAACAGGCAAATCGCACCAAAACAACCTCCAACTCCCAAGAAGCACTACTTAAAAATATGTATATTTTGGTTCTATATACTTACAGCATCTTTAAACCAATAGTTTTAAATTATCCACCGTTTTTATTCATTTTAACATAGACTTTTTAAAAAAAATCGCTATTGGGAAAAAAATGAACCAAGGCAGCTGTAAAAATTAGACAGCACTATTGTGCTCTATAGGGACTGGAGATTTTATGCTCAAAAAGGATGCAAAACACCTTATAAGTGCTAAAAGCATCATAAGATTTGTCTATATGACTTGTGGGATAGTAAAACACAATGCTGGCAACGGCAAGGTCATGGGTTTAATTCCCAGAGAATGCATGAAGTGATAAAATGTAGGCTTTGAAAAACATGCATAGTTTGCAATAAACAAAACATGTTGGTTCTATACACTTAAACCGCATCTTTAAACCAATAGTCTTAATTTATCTGCCAGTTTAATTTAATTATATCAATTCTTTATAGGAATGCAGTTCGTTCTTTTTTAAAGCTCAGTCTTTTTGTACAGTTTGGTTTGGTTCATGGAGTAAAAGACTTTTTAAAAAATCCCTATTGGAAAAAATGAACCAAGGAAGCTGTAAAAATTAGACGGCACTGTTGTGCTCTATAGGGACTGGAGATTTTATGCTCAAAAAGGTTGCAAAAACACCTTAAGAGTGTTAAAAGCATCATAAGATTTGTCCATATAATGATAGTAAAGCACAGCACCTGCAATGCCAAGGTCATGGGTTCAATTCCCAGAGAATGCATGAACTGATAAAACGCAGACCTTGAATGCAACGTTGGCTGATTTAGATGAAAGCATCTGCAAAACGCATTAACGTTTAATGTTATATAATGTGCACTATATTTAAAATCTATAAAGTCATATAAAAAATCTGGGTCTGTTTCGTCATACAAAGTGTTTGAGTCGCATGCACTACTGTTATGATGCATTTTGTCATTTTAGAGGCTAAAAGCCAAAATATTCACCCTTTTGTGTTCAAGTCATGGTTGTAACAATAAGAGGGTGAGTAAATAATGGTGTTGGAAATGTATGCATGATAAAAAATAGTTCCACCTAATTTCAAACCTAAAATGCATGAACAGCACTGCCATTGTTGTAACAGATTTTAGTGAACTGAGCAAATATTGCAGCAAAAATTGTGCATTAAACATATCAACCACCTGCTCCCTAGATATCAGCCATTAAAACCCATTAATGATTAGACCAAATAGGTATGGTGCACCATGGTATTTTGATTTACATGGCATTAAAATGTATATATCATGGTATTTTTAAACAGTACTCCAAAGTACTTCCAAGAATACCATGGCACTATCATTGCACGTTCAAAAACATGGTAATACCATAGTACGTGTCCTACAATACGTAATAATTTCCATACACGTACGCATTTCGAATGTACCTCAAGAACACCGTGTTATTATCATATTATTTTGAGAAATACAGTGAGTGTGTGAATCTTGTGTCTTTCTGTTCAACACACACACGTTGTTTAGCTGCTTTAGCTTTTGTAAGCACGAGATCATCACACACACACTCGACTAACTGATCAAACCATCACATAAATCAACCCCTACAGATCAATCACGACCTTCTTATCAATAAAAACACAAATGTCACCTCTGTCGCTGTCAAATACGATTATTATAGCGCTCAAAAACACTCGAGGTGCGCTAGCAGAGCTAACGGCGGATATGACAAAGAGCAGTAGCGTTAGCATTAGCACTCAGACTGATCACTTGAATAGAAATATTTGAACAAATAAATAACAACCACCACAAGAATAAACATTTTCGGCACATTAAACATCCAAAACACATCTGAGATAAAACACAAAAATAGCTAAACGAAGCAAATCCAGCTAAACGCACATTAACCGTATAGAATTCAAAAAACAAAACATGTTTACATACTAATAGCTATTTAAATGAACATAATAAAATAAATCACAGTCTCAAACCATTACTGTGACATTTCAGGCATGCAAACATGGAATAAAGCCATGAGGTCAATGCAGTGCTAATCCTGACGGCTAAAGCTAAAGAACCACATAAGTGGCAGCACAAAAATTCCTGCACAAATTACATGAAATATAATAAACATGCAAACTCACCCCCCAGAGGATCCAGCCCGATCTAGACGCATCCCATAGATCCAAAAACAGCAAAAATACCCCTCCAAGGAAATGTGCTGGGGTTACACACACACACATTCACACTCATACAGACTCATACACACACAGACCCATGCACACACACACACACATTCATACACACACACACAAATCCAAAGACAGGCCGGTTTCACTGGACTGCAGCCATCGGAACAGTTCAGATCCACTCCAGATCCAGGACAACCAGCGAAAAAAGCAGCTGGAAAAACGACATTTTGCCTTCGGATTCGCGCCCGGAGGGTGAAATACAGCTAGTGTCCTTAATTCTCAAAGCAATAGATTCCCAGCGATCAGAGTGTACGTCCCAAACACACGCAGAGAGAATCAGCTGCAGTCGCACAGTCCTTTGCTTTGCTTCCACTAGAGCTCTAATGGCTCTTTACGCTTGTTTGCATCTCTCACTGCGAGACATTGAAGCAATGCAACCCAACATGAGCTCATTCACAGCCCGGATACGCGAATCCACATGGAGCGGATCGGCACAGAAGCGCCCGCCTCGAGAGGAAAACCCGGAGCTGGAGTTCAGCGCTCTGGATTGAGACGCAGGGAAGAAAGTACAGCAAGTTTATTTATCAAATAAAGAAAAATACTTAATCCAACAATGTTTATTTATTCATAAAAAGCTCAATAAAAGCTTTTAAGCTAAAAAACAAAAATACCAACGTATATAAAGTCTTCACATTAAACAAAAATTCTTTATACAGGATTTTATTTAATTAGTTATTCATTCATAAAACAGAAAACACCAACATATATAAGTTTACTCATCAAACTACAGCAATATTTATTTATTTATTTAATCTTAAACAAGAAAATACCAACATATACGTTTACTCATCAATCGCATAACAATGCTTTGTGCAGATATATTAATTCATTAATTTATTTAATCATAAATAAGAAAATACCAACACAAGTTTACTCATCAAACACAAAAAATGTTCATGCAAACCTCAATAAAAGCTGTTTTAAGCAAAAAAATACTAACATATATGTTTACTCATCAAACACACAAAAAAGCTTTATACAGCAATATTTATTTATTTTACATTATCATAAAAAAGAAAATACCAACATGTTTACTCATCAGACACAAAAATTTTCATACAGCAAAATGTATTTATTGTTATAATAAATAATAATACATAAATAAATACTTTATTCTAAGTATTATTTATTTAATTTAATTATTATTAAAGTAATTATTACTATAAGTATTATATATTTATCATAAAAAATACCAACATATATAAGTTTACTCCTTAAACACTAAAACTGCTTCATACAGCAATAGTTATGTAATCATAAAAAAAGAAAATACCAGCATATATACTCCTTAAACACACAAAACTGCTTCATACAGCAATATTTATTTATATAATCAAAAAAATAAAATACCAACATTTTTTCATCAAACACAAAAAATTCTTCATATAGCGAAATTTACGTAATCATAAAAAGGAAAATACAAACACACATACGTTTACTCATTAAACACACAAAAAAGCTTTATACAGCAATATTTATTTATTTTACATGATCATAAAAAAATACCAACATGTTTACTCATCAAACACAAAAATCTTCATACAGCAAAATGTATTTATTGTTATAATAAATAATAATACATAAATAATTAAACAAATAAATACTTTATTCTAAGTATTATTTAATTTAATTATTATTCATTTAAGTAATTATTACTATAAGTATTATATATTTATCATAAAAAATACCAACATGTTTACTCATCAAACACACAAAACTGCTTCATACAGCAATATTTATTTATAGAATCATAAAAAATAAAATACCAACATTTATTCACCAAACACAAAAAATTCTTTATAGCGAAATTTATGTAATCATAAAAAAGAAAATACAAACACACATACGTTTACTAATCAAACACACAAAAATGCTTCATACAGCAATATTTATTTATGTAATCTTAAAAAAGAAAATACCAACATATAAGTTTACTCATCAAACACACAAAAAGGTGTAACACAGCAACATTTATTTATGTAATCTTAAACAAGAACATACAAACACGTAAGTTTACTCATCAAACGCACAAGCATACTTCATGCAGCAATGTTTACTGATATATTTATTTATTCAGAGATCAAAAAAGAAAATAGATATAAATGTCTGAAAAACAAAAAAAATAGGTCATTTGAGAAAGAATTAACAATATAAATCTATATAACTCTAGATATATCTGTATTATATATATATAATTATGCATGTTTTTATATAATAATAAAATAATCATTAAAAAATGGAAATTACGTACACAAATTACAAATAAAAATGCATACAAGAAAAGTACAAATATGTCAAAAAAATATAATTAACCCTTTAACTGCCACTCCCATTTTTGAACACAGACATAAAAATGCACTATCCAGATTAAATTTGTATAATTCATGAATGAAAACATTTTGTAATACAAGTTTGATATATAATTTCTTATGATTTCTAAAGCATGATAGGGAAAAAGGCAATGAAGAAAGTCTTTTATGACAAAGGTCAGAACTCATGTTTTTTTTAAGTGGCACTCTTGACATATATTAATCTATTACTTTTCCTAATAATTTAATTTAATCTATCTATCTATCTATCAGCACAGAAGTATCGACAGAAAGATCATAACACCACATGATGTACACACGCTTGTATTTCTTCTGTTAATATTTAATATTTTTTTCAGTCACTTACAGTATGTTACACAGCAGAAATCATTGACTAAGAATAATACAGAGCATTACCGGACTGGCTTATATCAGCAGCAGCGTTTTATTACTCCCAACAGACGCTGCGAGTTTATATCTCTTTCATCGATAACCTCACACTGCATAACTGTGAAGCCAGATGTCATATCTGATGTTTGTCATCCAGCAGCAGGAACATAGAAAGCAAGAGTACAAGCGTTATGACAAGCAGACGTGACATTGTGTTTGTCATAGAACACGGAATGATAATCTCCTCTGTTTACTCTGGGCTCCGAGGTGACGGGAAAATTGAGGCATTCCAAGCCAGTTGCCTCGGCAACCAGGATATGATAATGTTGCTCTGACGAGAGAGAGAGAGAGAGAGAGAGAGAGAGAGAGAGAGAGAGAGGCAGAATGGAGCGCTGTTGTGTTCAGGGACAGAGCAGCCGGGGGAAGTGAATTAATGGGATAATTTTCACACTGTGAGGGTGGCAATCGTCCTGCTCCTTCATCTTCTCCTGGCCTCCACATCCGAACCTTCATGAACACCAGCCGACTCCATTTTACACGCATCAATCTCCATTCCTCAAAACAGGAGGAGAATATTACATCACGAAATGTAAATGACGTTAAAAGGATCATAATTACATGGAGATTCTGGTAAAACAGACAAAATGTGATAGTAAACACGTACAGAAAAACTGGTGGGAATCTATGTAGCTATCTATCCGACACAGAGATAAACACAGAGATATTTATTTAATGTCATATGTTAGTATTTCTTTAGCTTTTTAGTCACACACCATTTTTTAACAAAATGCTTAGCTTACAGTCCCTGAATAAAATCAGCAGTGATTGATTAGACTATATTTATTTATTGTACATCTTATGTTAAAGCAAAGCAACTGTTTTGCTAAAATATCCACAAATACGAGCGCACGGTTTATCTGTCAATCAGATAACAGTAGACTCAGGTGCATTTTTTTTAGAAACAAAGAATAATTGTACAATTAAAACAACTTTTGTTGTTGAGTTCACAAAAACAAATTGTGATAACAAGAAAACAACTTATTTCGAGATAGCGAGAATATAGTCATGATAACAAAAAATGAAAACAACTTTCCTTATGTTGACATTACAAGAAAACTATTGTTGTGTTACGAAAAAATTAAATCATGATAACGAGAAAGCAACTTTCGTTAAGCCATAAACACTCAAAAACAACTTAACTTAAAAATCTTTTAGGTCAAGACCACAAAAAAGTTTATCGTGATAACGAGAAACCAACTTTCGTTAAGTCATATTGACGTGAAAACATCTTTCATTATGAGAAAACTGCCAAGATTATGAAAAAATTTAATTGTGATATTGAAAAAAACCTTGTATGTTGAGATCACATGAAAACTTTTGTTGTGTTAAGATTATGAGAAAACTTTGAGATTATGAAAAATTAAATCGTGATAACGAGAAACCAACTTTTGTTAAGTCATATTGACGTGAAAACATCTTTCATTATGAGAAAACTGCCAAAATTATGAAAAAATTTAATTGTGATATTGAAAAAAACCTTGTATGTTGAGATCACATGAAAACTTTTGTTGTGTTAAGATTATGAGAAAACTTTGAGAT
>JAHKKF010481455.1:0-16863 GCA_019740295.1 Labeo calbasu | reverse complement strand
GAATATAATTACAGTATTTTTTGTGATTAAGCTGTAGCGTTTATGCATTTATACTAAATGTATTTAGACTACTGTTTTTTATACAAATACCTAGAAACCATGTTACATTTTTACCATGGTATTAAGGTGCTATATTTGTGGTTTTAACTATTATTATCATGATTTAAATGTATGCTACTATGGAAGACCAATGGTTAATTAAAAAAAAAAAACTCAAACAGTCAGAATAATTAAATTTCACCATATTAAAATGAGGTTGCTACAGTTTTTACAGATATTACTGATTTTGATAATGAACATAAATCTACATCCGCATCCTGACTCAAGATACTGTCAAATGTGTATTTCTAAGAGACAAAAAATGTTGTATTATTATTAATATTATCAGGCAAACCTGTTTCTTGATTTGAAACAGTATTACTCAAAACATGCAGAACTAAGAAATTATTTTTTCTATTAAGATATTTGCTTTGTTAATGAAAAATTACTGTGTAACAGTGTAAAGAATTCAAAAATGTGAAGAGTTTGTCATTTTCTGACCATAAAGAATAGTTTAAAGCCACAATTAACTGTCTGGTTTTTACAACTTTCGCACTGTAGCAAAAATCTGCCTTTAAACTTGAAAGAAATACAAATTTGACATTTATTGTGATAATTATCGATATCGACTGACATGAAAAAAATGATCTTGACAATTTTTTGGCCATATCGCCCAGCCCTAATTTTACTTTTTGTGTGGAAATAAAACAAAATAAAACAAAAATAAAGCACAGAATTTCTTCTCCTCCTTGTCAGTGTTTGACACACATTCGCAAAGTTGAAGGTCGATATTCTTACTACCTTTCTGGACCTTGAACGTGTCAGTTGCGTTGCTGTTTATGCAGGGTCAGAAAGCTCTCGAATTTAATAAAAAAATATCTTAATTTGTGTTCCAAAGATGAACGAAGGTCCTACAGGTTTGGAACGACATGAGGGTGAGTCACTAATGGCAGAATTTTCATTTTTGGGTGAACTAACCCAAACTTACTGATCCCAAATTGTTGGTTACGTCCCTGTATTGGCCAATGAAAAACAATAATTAGCTACATCTCATAATTAGCAAAAACGGACTGATATTTCAGTTTGACTAATAAAGACTGAAATCAGCTTATAAAGTGCAAGTAAACGTGCTTCTAGTTGCAGTAGAACTTACCTGAGAAACTTCTGTTTCACGATGCACAGTGGATGCAGCAATGGCAACCTATCAAAGTGTAAAACAGAATGAATTGTTACCCTCAAGCCCTGAACAGTAACAAACCATTTAGACAACCAGGAACAGATGCACTGCGACGTCAGTTAGCCATCTCAAGAGCCAGCCAGACTCGATGACCCATCTTTCCACGAAACCGACCACTGTCTCTTTTCATACAATTAGTGACCCAGTTATCTCTCTGACGAGACTCAGATGAGGCCCATCCAACATCAAGATGTAAATTCCCGCCATATACTAATCCTATTATGTCTTTTCGAATATATGAGATTTAAAGAGATACAAAGGTTACGTAATAAGAACATGTTCAAGCATGTGGATTTGACTTCATTGCGTCGTCTGGTCCAGTTCAGGACGAGCGTGTGAGCAGGTCTGGCTGAGTTTCTGTCTGTTCATTCAAAAGGCGGACGGGACAAATATGCAGACCAGCCGTAGCTGCTGTTTTACATAATTTTTGGCTTATGAATAGCTTAATAATGCATTTTTCCCTCACATAACCAGTTACATCATTACGTGTAAAGTTATTAAAGCAGAGCACTGAGTTTATGTATAATCTCGCCACATGCAGTGACCGGTCACCACAGGCGTATATTTAAATCTCATAGTCCAAATAGCAGTGTGGCAGACGGTACACAAACAGGATATGGATGGGTTTTGAGTCGCTGACAGGGCCTCTGTTCAAGAAAGACTGACTTCTCAGCCTGGCATGGGGAAGAGTCTGGGCGCACTCGTTGACTTGATGCAGCTGTTGCACATCTGGGAAAGGTGGAGAGACCTCTCTCTCTCTTTCTCCAGCCCGGTTTCCACAGGAAAACTTCGGTTTAAAAAAGGGGGGGTTCACTTTAGATTCCCGCACGGTCCTAATTAAAGGTTGTTCTCTTTAACCTTCTAAAATAAACTTTCAAACCCTGGGCGGCTCCTGACGGTGGTTTATTTGAATCAAAAGTGAAGTCTTTATTCTTTTAATGGGGCTCTGTCCGTGGTGAGGGAGTTTATGGGGAAGTAACGCAGGCATCCTCCTGGTCTCGGGTTCCTTGTTGAGATTAAAGACACATCAAAGGCTCTGGAGGATCGGTGCTCCCTGTAGGTGTAAGAGCAGGGAGTACCCTTCCATCAATTGTGGGCCTTATGTTTATTTAAGATAGCGCCGGTTGATGGCAGTCAGAGGGCTGGGCGTGTTGTACAGTTTGAGCTCCGCTTTCATGCTTCAACATAAGACCCAGCTGTGCCCCTGGCTCCTGTTACTGGGACTGTCTGGATTCAAGTTATAGAGAGAGACTAGATTACCTTTAAGCCTGCCTTGGCTAATTTGCAGACACTTTTAAACAGAGTGACTTAAAGTACAGTTTTAGTACACAGATGGCCCTCTGGAGTAACTTGGGGCTAAATGCATTACTTAAAATCATTCACACTAACTGAAATTCTATCACTGTATGTTTATTCTGAGTGGAAACACAGATAACATTTCCAAAATGTGCATAAAAAGTGGCTTTTAAAGGGATAGTTTAACCAAAATGAAAATTCTGTAATTAATTGCTCACCCTCATGTCGTTCCAAACTTGTAAGACCTTCGTTCATTTTCGGAACACAAATTAAAGGAGAAGTCCACTTCCAAAACAAAGGGAGTTTGGGAGTTTTTCAACATACCCTAACTGTCACGAACCGGAACAAAAACAGTCCAAGCAGAGTAAGACAAGACGAGCGTTTGGCATTAAAAAGTGTATAAATTGTAATTTTTAAATGAAAATAACCGATCGTTTCGCTAGATAAGACCCTTCTTCCTCAGCTGGGATCGTTTTCAACCGCATTTGGAATCGTTTGAAGCCGCATTTAAACTGCATTTTAGAAGTTCAAAATCAGGGCACCATATCAGTCCATTATATGAAGAAAAATGCTGAAATGTTTTCTTCGAAAAACATAATTTCTTTACGACTGAAGAAAGAAAGACATGACCATCTGGGATGACAAGGGGGTGAGTAAATTATTTGTAATTGTTGTTCTGGAAGTGGACTTCTCCTTTAAGATTTTTTTGATGAAATCCGAGAGCTTTCTGACCCTACAAAGACAGCAACGCAACTACCACGTTCAAGGTCCAGAAAGGTAGTAAGGACATGTAAAAAAATTAAATAGTCCATGTGACAAGTGGTAGTACTGTCATGAAAGCACATCGACTGACATGGAACAGAAGAAATTGTTAAATAAAGTCATTATTTTTGGTATCTTTGCACACAAAGTGTTCTCTAGCTTTATAACATTTCAATTGAACCACTGATGTCACATGGACTATTTTAACAATGTCCTTACTAGCTTTCTGGGCCTTTCTATCCAGGGTCAGAAAGCTTTCGGATTTCATCAAAAATACCTTAATTTGTATTTTGAAGATGAACAA
This sequence comes from Labeo calbasu, assembly GCA_019740295.1. Taxonomy (NCBI): domain Eukaryota; kingdom Metazoa; phylum Chordata; class Actinopteri; order Cypriniformes; family Cyprinidae; genus Labeo; species Labeo calbasu. The sequence goes on along the minus strand of JAHKKF010481455.1, from coordinate 13,225 downwards.
AGGTCTTACGGGTTTGGAATGACATGTGGGTGTGTAATTAATGACAGAATTTTCACTTTTGGGTGAACTATCCCTTTAAATAAAGTAACAAAATAAGTCATGTCTTATGATGTTAATTGTAAAAAGTGGCCTGTTATCTTGCATGTTCAATCTTAATAGTGATTCTGAACTTTGATCCTATCGTGCTAATTTATTTAATCATTTACATAGTTTCACTGCCCGAAACCAGCAGCAGCATAAGGCTAAAAGGAGCCTAATGTTTTTAATATGACTTAATTTGTGTTTAACATTACAACAATTGAATTAAAACATTGTAAGTTACTAATTACAGTATATTGCTTACATTTCCTTAGTTATTCAACAACCAGCTACAGAAAATGAGCAAAGAACATTAACATTATCAAAGAGCATCATCACTGATTAGCCTAGCCTAGTCTAGTCCAAGTATATGCATTTTAAAAAACACTTGTGTTATAAGTGAAGCGATCTACAATGTGTGATGAATAAATCTTTTACCACACACTGCACACGTCTGCGGCGTGTTATGGCTCCGACACGGCCACCGGAGCTGATCACGGGCACTCTAGTCAATGCTTGTGTTTACACCATGCGCGCCTCGGCATGTATTTCGACCCCGTATAATGTCTGTGGCGCGGCTCCGACGCGGCCACCAGAGCAGATCGCGGCCACTTTAGTCAATGCTTATGTTTATACCAGCCACACCACGGCTCATTGAAGCATCCCAGAAGCAGCATCACTAAAGTTAGGCTCCACCTTGTCCCTACCCACCCTCCAACCATTTGAATATCCGTAGGCGGGATTTATTTTAATGATATTATAATGAGCCACATCATGACATCACAACACCCGGAAAACAGCACTGCAGTCCAAAGGAGCCGTTTGTTGTAGTTCTTAAAAGGGGATTTTTAAAAAAACGAAATATCTTCCTTTGGAGTGGACTTTGAGGCAAGCATACACACCACATACTGACTAAAATTCAAAAAGCGGAAAAAGCATAATAGGACCCCTTTAATCAAAAGGATGAACCTCATCTGTTGCTCCGGTGATGGTTTTGAGTCTACACAGGTTATAAAAACCCAATGAAAACACATGTGGGGTTCAGAAGCAGCAGCTCTTTCGGTAATTAGACAGTCTTATTAAGTGGTCCAGTCTGAGTAACTGCTGTGAGGAAGGAAAGATGTGATCTTTTATGTTTTCAGCACTTGGTTTGAGCCTTCATTCCCTCCTTATGGAAGGCTTAATGAAATGGACCGTATTCTCTAAGGTTACTCGTCCTTCTCTTGCCATTGTACACAATGCCAAATTTAATATAAGTCATATGGTGCGTCTGCTGATGTATTTCTACAGCTTTGAGAGATTACGGAAAGTAGTAAGACGAGCTGAATGAAGGTCACTCACAAGTCTCATCTTCATGCTTCTGGGCCCAAACAAAAGAGACATTGCTGTCGCCCTGCTCACAGTGTTTGAACTGGCAGGATGGAGTAAACAAACCAATGGAACAAACCTTGTTTCACATTAAGAACACTGATCCTGAATGCATAAAAGGGTTTGGTTTGGTTTCAGGATGTTTGTCTCTTTGGCAATCTCCGCCCCTTGGGTGCAGTTTTTCAAATGCTGCATTTGGACAATTAATCTCCAGGCCCGCTGTCGGGGACAGGAAGTATACAATTTCAGGATTTCCATAGCAACAGGCAGCCCTTGGCCTTTGGGCTGCTAACTTGCTTTTCTTCTCCGTGGTCTACTCAATGGTTTCACTGTGAACTCTTTTGTTCGCCAATTGACACGGTCAGAGTACATAACTGCAACTGAATAAAATCCTTGTTAGTAACCAGAGGCTGTTTGCATGGGCCCCAGCTGATCCAAGAGATGGCGATCTGCTTAAAATAGTCTGTCTACGGATGTATTGTTGATTTGAATTAAAAGAAATCTCACTTGTTTGGATCTTTAAAAAGTGCATTTAGTCATTTTTTATGTTTTCTTTTTTTGGTCTTGGAGTGATACTTGCAACTAGAGGTATAGATTCCTTCACATCCCTCATCTCTTGCGTCTTAATTTTAAACTTTGTTTAAGATTCATTATACTTTCAGCTAGCAGTAAGTGTCTTGTGCTCTTAGTTATTCTTTATTCCCTTGGATATCCATATTTAAATCCAATCTGCAGAATTCCTAAAATTGTTTTCCCAAAAATGTGGAAAAAGTGTGCAGATCTATCTAGGCCTGGTCATGTATGGCCTCATGAAGTGATCCTCTTGAACTAAAATAAATATATAAAATATATTTTTAGGCTACTGATATGATTTTGATATATCTTGATCCACATACACTACCAGTCAAAAGTTTTTGAACAGTAAGATTTTTAATGTTTTTTAAAAACGTCGCTTCTGCTCACCAAGCCTGCATTTATTTGATCCAAAGTACAGCAAAAACAGTAACATTTTGAAATATTTTTACTGTTTAAAATAACTGTTTTCTATTTGAATATATTTTAAAATACAATTTATTCCTGTGATCAAGGCTAAATTTTCAGCACTATTACTCCAGTCTCATGATCCTTCATAAATCATTCTAATATACTGATTTGCTGTTCAAGAAACATTGTAAATATTATTATCAATATTTAAAACAGTTGAGTAATTTTTTTTCAAGATTCTTTGATGAATAGAAAGATCCAAAGAGTTTTCGGAAAGAAAATTATAGAAATTAATACTTTTTTGCAAGGATGCTTTAAATTGATCAAAAGTGATGATAAAGATAAATGTTGTTCTTCTGAACTTTCTATTCATCAAGGAAACCTGAAAAAATTTACTCAGCTGTTTTCAACATAATAATAATAATAAATGTTTTAGAGCAGCATATCAGAATATTAGAATGATTTCTGAAGGATCATGTGACTGGAGTAATGATGCAAAAAATTCAGTCTTGAAATCACAGGAATAAATTACATTTAAAAATATATTCAAATAGAAAAGTTATTTTAAATAGTAAAAATATTTTTTAAAAATTATGTTTTGCTGTACTTTGGATCAAATAAATGCAGGCTTGGCCAACAGAAGAGACCTTAAAAAACAAAAAACCTGACTGATAGTGTAAATGTACATTTATATTCCATTTTATTTTATTTTTTTACAATTTTATAGTATACTAAAATTGTATAATATCCACTACTGTTTGAAGGTTTAGGGTATGTTTTTGTTTTCAGAATCATGTGACTCTGAAGTAATGGCTGCTGAAAGCTTTCCCATCACAGGAATAAACTACATTTTAAAATATATTAAAATAGTAAATAGTTATATTAAACAATATTTCACAGTATTACTCCTTTTATTGTATCTTTTATAAAATAATGCATCCTTGATGCAAAACAATAAACAACCCAAATGTTTTAATGGTAGTGTGTATTGTAGTGTATAAGAACAGTTATTTGTGCATAAATCCTTTTTTTTTAATTATAAAAAATTAATTTGCATGTTAATTGCCATCTGTATAAACTCCCATCCATCAATCTCAAGGACATTTTTTTGTGTTTCCACAGCTGAGTTTCTGTCCAGCTTGGGCCAGTATGAGATCGCCATCCCAGTGCGCGTGGGGCCGCATGGGGAAACGCTATCGGAAGAGGAGACCTCTCACAGGAATGGCCGACACCGGCGTAGCACGGAAACGCAGAGCGTTCCAGAGCCGCAGCTGTACTATCAGCTCTCCACGTCAAGCGCTGACCTTTTGCTCAACCTCACACTACAGGGAGGACTGCTCTCGCGACAGTTCCGTGTGGAATACTGGAAAAGGGGCCACTTGGCTTGGAGTCACCCATACTTGCCCAACTGCCACTATGTGGGTCACCTGCAGCACCAGCCTCACTCGAGTTCCGTGGCTCTTAGCAACTGTAATGGCCTGGTAAGATCCATTAGAGTTATGTAGCAAACATTGCTTTGTCTCAAATGATGTGCTAATTACTGTTCACCTAACCATGACGTCAAATGCAGAAGTCTGCAAAATGGGCTGCACCTATAGCCTTAAAGGAATATTCCAGTAAAATAAAAGTATTTCAATAAAAGTTAAGCTTAAAGGGTCATGAACAGCCTTTATTATTATTTTGTACTGTTCTTTGAGTAGGCGTGGCGGTTTGTAGACTCTGAAGTAAACGCCCACTGCTATGATTGGCTAACAGTTGTGTATGTTTGACAGCCTACATCCTTCACAGATGGACGCATAAATACTCAGTACATATCAAACAATCTGCGACATTACTGTGGGATCCAATATGGTCGGCACGGCATAGTCTTTTAGTTTCAATCTTTCTGAAAATCCTGCGTCAAATTGTGCCTTGTTTGTAAACAAATCCGCAGTAAAATGAAATGAACAAAGGACCAAGTTTTTACTGATGTGGTCTGGAACTTCATTAAAAATTAAGTTCATCCACTCATTCCTAATGTTGGGATCAGAAGGAAGGCTTTGAAAGACTGTGTTTTTCCACAACTTGGCACTGCACAGCATCTTGTTGTCTTCAGAGCCATTATTTATTGTTTGGTTTCTGCATAGACCTGCATTTGCCTCTCTCGTTATTTACCCACAACAAGCACGAAAACGTTGAGTAGGGTTAAACGGGCAGTGATGTACAAGCAGGCATTGCCACAACCAATCGTTTTGGCAGATTGGCTTTAATATAAGCTGTTTTTAGACTAACCAGAAAGTTTGAATTCTGAAACTGGATGTTTTTATAGTACAATGACCTCTTATGTGTCAAAAGATTAAGGGAATTTTGATTTCTTAGCTCATGACCTCTTTCAATGGCTTTATCACTTTGTTAGACATTTCCATCACATGAGGCTCAGATGATATCCATAATGCTGTGTGCTAAAGTAATGATGTATTATACAACATAATCTCTTTCTTTCTACACTTGAGTGAGTTGTCGTGGCGCCCCTGTAGATCTGAAATGGGCAGCTGTTGCTAAAGTCTGTCTCTCCCAGCTGGTGTAAAGCTCAACTCTAAAAACAGGTGTTTTGGAGCCTAATGATGGATTTAGTTTCTAGCGGCATGCTGTGGCTTGCTCATTACTTGCCTAAGCTCGTAATACACCTGCGTAAACAGATTATAAAGTCAAGACCAATGCTTGTTTATGCAGACCGTTTGAGTACAGTGTTAAGTCTCTCTGATAAATGCCATTGGACATCCTAGATACAGTATTGGGGGATTCAACTACCTGGCATCACAAGTGCTAATAGATGAGCGGCCTGGTCAATAATTTATCCATTTTTAATTGTGTGTGCACCAACACAAGTAAATACAATGGAGGATTAAGCTTGTTCACGAAGGCGGTAAGAAACTTCCAGGTTAATTATCGGTGATCAGAGTAGCATGACTAAATTCATCAGGGAATGCTCAGTGTGTCCACAAGAGCATCACTAAGCACATTACAGGATTATGTGGACTTGAAAAGTGTGACTGAGAGAGATGAAGAGAGGAAACAATGAAACATGCTAAGATCCTTTGGCCATCTGCCATGAGTTCCCATTTCATCCAGGATTATTAGCCCAGTGCAAGCTCATTATTTTAGAGGGGAGACTAATGATGGGATGATTTGATCTTGTCAGGGACTTCAGTGTCTCTAGCGTGTACAATCAGATTGGCCAGGGAGGCCAACTGTTTCATTTTTCACATGCAAGCAAAAGCATGTCATATATTTCAATATAGGTCAGACTCTTTATGCTAATCTTAAGTGCGAATCAATGTTTTTTGTTTTTCAGCAAGGGGTCATTGTAGCAGGAGGTGAGGAGTACCTTATCGAACCCCTTGTTTCTGCTAAAAATTTCACTAACGAGGATGGCAGAGAAGGGCGCCCCCATGTGGTGTACAAACGGTCGTCTCTGAGATACCAGAACATGGACCAGTCCTGTGGAGTCATTGGTAAAAACTAAAAAGACCATGAAAATGTATTTTAAACCTTTAAAACATTAACTCATGAATGGAAAGTATGTATGCAATCCCATTTCATTCTTAACATTAAAAGGAAGCCTGGGTATCTTACTGAAATATGTAGTAGAAAACACATGAAAAATGTACGTTATTTAATCCACATCGTTTTATACATATTCTGGACTATGGTGGGCGCCATTATTTTGATGATGTCAAATGGTTGCACTCCGTGAGCTACTGACACTACCTGTTGCTATATTTACTGCAACACAACTCAGAATACACAACTCAGAAAAAAAATACTGATACAATTTGGTTTTAATTTTCATTTAAAGGGGAGCAAGAGAAGTGATGTAAGTCTTCATTGCTTTCTTAGTGATAAGAAGGGGTGAAGAGTATGAGAAGATGCATGTGGACGAATAAAACTTCCTAAAGACCTGCGTCTTTGTTCTCTCCCCTTTAGCCCTGATGCCTTTGAGGCTTTTAGTAAACTATAGCTACTGAAAGAGCTTACAAACGGCAGAGACAAGAAACGCTAGATGCCATCCTGGCAGGATGTAAACATGCTGACGCTTGTCATGACGCCGCAGCCACTGAAGGAGTTTCTCAGCATGGATTTTACTCGATAAAAAAATCAATGGTACAGCATTAGCCTACATTTATATTCATCACCCCTTTTAAGCTCTTTCGGTAGCTGTGGTCATTCTATCAGTATTTTATTTTCTGAATTGTTTTGCGGTAAAAATAGCAACAGGTAGTGCCAGTAGAACACCGAGTGCACCCATTTCACGTCATTGAAATAATGGTGCTTCCCCATAGTCCAAAATACATATAAAACAATGTGGATTTTTTAAATAACATAAATCTTTCATGGGTTTTCTACTGCATGTTTCAGTATGAGACATTGTTTACATTAAGCCATACAAGTCTCTTTAAAGTCACGTTTTAATGAAAGTAGCAACTGGTCTTTTCATCCATATTGTGACACTTCTGAATGAAACAGATTATCTTTTTTTTAAGGATTTTTTATGCAGGAGCTTGATTCTTGATAGAATGGAGCCAAACCTGAATGCAAGCTTGTAGTCGGTTGTAGGAAAGGTGGCGGTGTTTATGCAGACTAAATGAATAAGCTGTTTCTCCTCAGATGAGAAGCCTGGTAAGAGCTATGGATGGTGGCAGAGAACAATAAAGCCCTCACCCAACCAGATGGGACGGGGCCAGTTACCACTGAAGCGTTCTGTCAGCAGAGAGCGCTACGTCGAAACCCTGGTGGTGGCTGACAAGATGATGGTCAGCTATCACGGCCGTCGCGATATAGAGCAGTACATTCTGGCCGTCATGAATATTGTAAGCTTCAACTCTCCTTGTTCTTGTTTGCATTTTGAAAATCCATATGACTTTCTTTTTTCTATAGAACACATTAAGTTATTTATAGCAGATGTCTAAGCTGCTCTTTTCCATACAGTGAATTTGAATGGTGACCACGTAAAGAAAAATTTAGATGTGCTGAGGATGATTTTTTGGTGCTTTCATTTTATGCAAAAAAGCAGTTTGGACATTCTGCTAAGCTCTTCGGTTACTTGAGATCCTTACGAAGAACTAAAATGCAGAGTCTGCAATGTCCCACGGACTAAGTGAATCTTCAGAGGATGTTTGACCTATCCAGGTCATTTGTGTTGGCTCAGCGAATAATGATTAAATGAAAACCAGTTGTCTAAGTAATTGTCTTCTGTCACCCTGTGAATCCATATTTCTCTCTCCAATTTATAATCCCCATGGGCGATTCGTGGCATTGTTACAAATAGTTTCACACCTGTGGAATGTGTTTAATGAAGGGATTACCTCACCTCACGGCCCCAGCGCAGCAGTTAGCACTGGTTTTATAGTAGACTGTAAAATGTCCATCTTTACAGTAAACAGCAGGATTAGAAAGGTCTAAAAACAGACAATTGGCTCGTTTTTAAGACTGGTTTTTTCTTGTTTCCCTGGAGGTCAGGTTGCCAAACTGTTCCAGGATTCTAGCCTGGGGAATGCAGTGAACATCGTTGTGACGAGGCTTATTCTACTGATGGAGGACCAGGTATTCTTATTAAAGCAAATCTGACTGAAGTACTGTTACATTTATTACATTTGCCTGATTACAATATTTGTGTACTTTAAATTCCAGTCATGCATTACCATTCAAATAGATATAGATATTTTAACTGAACATAAAAATGCCATAACATGTTTCTGTTTCTGGTGCAGCAGTGTGTTATGTAAAGAAATATAAATGCCTCTGATGTGCATGCATCATTTGTGAAAAAACAGTGGTTTAACATGCATTGTGAATGCAATTGCTCTGGCTCCACTTTGTTTTTAATACAAAATATGTAAATATGAAGTTCATATAGTGCATATTACTAATCAAAAATTAAGTTTTGATATATTTACGGTAGGAAATGTACAAAATATCTTCATGGAGCATGATCTTTGCTTAATGTCCTAATGATTTTTGGCATTAGGGTAAGTTTGCCCAATACAATGTTTTGTTGGCTGTTGCTACTTATGGGTCACAAATATTAAACATTTTTTTACAGACCCAAAACTTTTAAACAGTAGTGTGTATTATTATTCCATATGTATTTCATGATTTATTTATATTTTATGAATATATAATTAATTAATATTTTAATTTAGTATTAGTATTATTCCAAAAATATGTGCATTAGGCTTACTACAAGCAACATTAGCAAACGAAAAAAGCTACTGAATCCTTTATTACAAGAATGTATACACAAATTCCATGATTGTTACAGCCCAACACATACACGTATAAGCTTTAGCCTGGCTTATTTCACCTGTCAAAGAATTCCTTGTTTGTGTATTTACAGGCAAAAGCGTCCTAGTCTGCCGCAGTTGAGACAGTCCACATAAGTCTGGACTGTTTGCAACCCGGCTCTGCTGGGTGTGTCCAGAGAGCCTGCCATGACTGCTCTTATTGTTGATTGTGACCTCTTATTGCCACACTCATGAATGTACAGGGCCCTAAAAAAACGTGTAAAAAATCGAGCAGAATCTAAGGGGAAGCCAAACTGTACTGCTACTGTTCTCGCCGCCTGCTTCTAAATGCAATCAGTCTGCCTCTGTCATGCATTCAGGCTTCTACCTCTGTCCTGAGCGGGGCGTGACGACACCACATGAGCGAGTTGGCTCGCTCCGCGGGATCTCTGGAACACGCCGACAAAGTCGGGACCTCAAACAGGCTCCTACAGACGACGCAGGGCAGAGAAAGGATAGGAGTGGGGTTTTGCGGTGTATTTAATGAAGCATTAATGATCCCAAATCGCAGACAGCTAAAAATAAATCCCCCTGTAATTTGTTCCGCATAATGTCATTTGACAAATGTTGGGAGACCGGTCATTAGGAGCAGTATTAGCCGTGTTGAGATAACCACCGTGTGGCGCGCTGAGGTTTCGTGGAACCAAACATGGTTCGTTTCCAGATGAGAACACCCCGCCACCCCCTGTGGTAGAGGAAACCTGGAAAGTTAGGACTCTGAGCCCTGGACTGTGGGATGATACAATTATAGACTACGCCACTGTGTGCATTTCTGGGTTGCGAGTGTAATGGTGCTGTGGCCGTCTTGGGTGCTGGGTGCCAGGCAGAGTGGTAGGGAAACACTGTCTGTGTTTTTGTACATGCTAGCAGTTTGTTTGTTGTGTCTGTATTACCATATAAGCCATGATCTGCTGTAATCGTCTCTAAAAAGCATAAACATGGCTCAGAGCTGTGATGTTTAAAGCTAAAGAAGCTACAATATGTAGCTAAAAAGTTACATTTATTGTGGGTAACTTGCATTAAACTTTTTTAATCTAGAAAACAGTGCAAATGCTGCCTTAGCTGGGTGCAAAAACGGTTAAAATGTAATTTTAGAATTTATTTTACATTCTTTTGTTTCGTATAATGAAGTTGGACTTGTGTGAAAAGGCCTAAATGTGGAATTTGTTATGTTAAAATATTTTCTCCAGTTGCAGTTCAAATGTGCTGTCATGCGACCTGGGAATCAAACTCAGGACACCAGAGGTTCAGCAGCGCTATATGTTAATGCTTTGACCCCCATGGCTATCGGCTCTAGTAGAGTGTTTAGGGACCATGCAAACCATAACATTTTTGGATTTTTTCATCAAATGGCAAATGGAGGAGTGTTCTGGGACACTTTTTTTTGAAAACAATCATTATTTATGCCATTTTCTTTCACAGACAATAATAAACCTCCAGCATTTTGTCAGCTGTTATCCCATCCACAATTATCTCATCAATCCATCCATTCATCCATCCATCCAGTCATCCAGTCTATCCATTCTTCCAAATCCAAACAATCATCCCATGCATCCATCTGTCCATATGTCCAATTCATCCATTCTACCAATCCATTTATCCATCCATTTTAGCTATTCTTCCAATCAATTGAGTCGTCCAATCCATCCATTCTACCAAACCAAACAGTCATCCCATGCACCCATCCATCCATATCTCCAGTCACCCAATCCATCCATTATACCGATCCAATCATATCCATCCATTCATCCAGTCATCCAATCCATCCATTCTACCAATCCAAACAACCATATCCATCCATCCATCTATCCAGTCATCCAATCCATTCATTCTTCCAAATCCAAACAGTCATTCCATCCATCCATTCCATTTATTCATTAATTTTAGCAATTCTTCCAATCCACATGATTGGATTTTTGCATGATGGACTTGTGAGAAGAAATTCCCATACAAATGTTCTGTTTGTTGAGTGTTTAATACTAAATTTGCTGCATTTACTGCTATAAAACCGCTTGCTTCTTGTATTGCTACACTATTGACAATGGACCGACTTTCTGTGCAAAATCGGTGTAGACATTTTTGCTAATTTGATTAAATTGCAAATGGAAGAAGAGTTCTGGGAAACCTTTTTGAAAACAATCATTATTTATGCAATTTGTTTCACAGAGAATTGAAATAATTCAGTTTGAAAGAACCAGCATATTGTTGACTATAATGTGAAAAGAAGTCCTGTATCAGCCTAGTTACAAGGGAAACATTTGTAGGGTCTTACTACAAATACATATGAGCGTGGACATACGTTTATCTCATCAAATTATACACAGAGAGTATGATGTATATGTAATAAATCTGGGTGTACTGTCTAATCTAAGTTTATCTGATCCAAATTTTTCCTTTCTTCTCTTGCCAGCCCACACTAGAGGTAAACCATCATGCAGGGAAGTCTTTAGACAGTTTCTGCAAGTGGCAAAAGTCTATCCTGCATCGGAACGGTCACGGGAATGCCATCCCTGACAATGGAATCGCTCATCATGATACAGCAGTCCTCATCACCAGGTCAGCATATAGATAATTAGAGAGAAAGTTTGACTATTTGAGTATACCACACACACTAACATCTGTCTAAAATTTTGTAGCACTCCATTGGTAACAGGTCGTAATTTTAAAATGGCTTTTAAGTACTTGAAGTGTGTGTTTGGAAGAACAAGTGATTTATGGTAAATCATGCTATAGCTTTAATCTACACAATGAGGAGTTAGGTTGAATTCCTGCACCTCAGAGTTGCGTGTGTAAGATAACGTGAAGTATAAGAAAGAAATAGAGAGTGAGAGAGAAAGAGAGAGTGTGGGAACTGTTAAGCCTTTATATTGAAGGCTTAAATCAGAGGTTATGTCTGCTGGATGCATCAAGTATTTCCTTTCATTGTCTTCACTCTCTTATCAGGACAGTGTCCAGTCTGTGAACTGTCTCACAGCTGTAGTATCTGTGTATGTGTGTGTGTTCTATAAAAAAATCCCAAGCCGTTCATTTGCCCAAACAAAAAAAAAAACATCATAAATATTTCTGTGTTGTGTTTTCAGATATGACATCTGCATCTACAAGAACAAACCCTGTGGAACACTTGGTAAGACATCCATCAATCAATTCAACCAATCCATTCAGTTGTCCAAACCATCCATTCTACCATTCCATTTATTCTACCAATCTATCTAGTCCATACATCCTGCCATTCTACCAGTCTGTCCAATCAATCCATTCTACCAGTCCAGACAATCATCCCATTCATCCCTCCATTCTACCACTTCATATCCATCCATTTTACCAATTCTTCCTATTCATCCATTTTACCAACCAAACAATCATCCCATCCATCTATCCATCTATCCATCCATCCATCCATCCATCCATCCATCCATCCATCCATCCATCCATCCATCCATTCAATCAAACAATCCATCCATTCTCCCAATTCATCAATTCCACCAATCCAGTCATCCCACCCATCCATCCATCCATCCATCCATCTGTCTGTCCATCCAATTATCCATCCAGTCAACCAATCAATCCATACTTCCAATCCAAACAATCATCCCATCCATCCATCCATCAAATCTATCCTTTTTACCAATCTATATATCCATCAGTTTTACCCTTCCAGTCATCCAATCCATCCTTTCTACCAATCCAAACAATCATGCCATCCATCCAATTAACCAATCCATCCATTCTCCCAATCCATCCATTCCAGCAATCCAAACAATCATCCACCCATTCTACCAATCCATCTATCCATCCATTTTACCAATTCATCCATTCCACAAACCAATCATCCCATCCATCCATTTTACCAATCCAAACAATCATCCATCCATTCTACCAGTCCATCTGTCCATCCATTTTACCAGTTCTTCCAATTCATCCATTCTACCAAACAATCATCCCATCCATCCATCCATCCATGCATCCATCTAGCCATCTAATCATCAAATCCATCCATTCTACCGATCTATATATCCATTCATTTTACACATCCAGTCATCCAATCCATCCGTTCTACCAATCCAAACAATCATCCCATCCATCCATCCATACATAATTGTCTTATCTCCCTGTTGAAAAAACAGCATATGCTGTTTAGGTATGTTTTGAAGCATGACATCTGGCTTGATATGGTTTAAGCTGGTCCTTAGCTGGTCATGTGCTGGTCCTAAGCAACCAGCTCTTGCTCAGGACCAGCTCATAACCATCTTATAACCAGCTCAGGACATCTTAAACCAGCTCATGACCACCCACACTCTCAGAAAAAAAGGTACAAAAATGTGGCCGTTACTGGGGTGGTATCCTTAAGGGTACAGTTTTGTACTTCTAGTTGTAGTTTTAAAACACTTTTACATAATTGTACCCTAATGACCTATTGTGTGCCTTTAAATGTAGCATTATATGTTTTGTTCCCCTAGGAACAAAATTGTACC
>JAHKKF010481450.1:0-11981 GCA_019740295.1 Labeo calbasu | reverse complement strand
GAGAGAGAGAGAGAGAGCTGCGGGTGTATAACGGCATTCAGCCAGAACACTTTTGAAGATTTACATCATAATCGGCTCATAAGCATTACTGACCAAGAGCGGGCCTGAGATTTGCTTTGGAAATGTCAGAGGCATTTTAAGAGAGATCAGTTTAAAGGGCCGCGACGCTCCGCTAAAAGAAAAGCGCTATCAATATTCCCTCACACGGGCTGCAGATGGCCGCGGCTCTAATTGAAATGGCTTCTCCTCCGTCTGAAAGCCGGACCTGGCCTGATACGACTGGGTCACTTTCAGATTGCAGGCTTAGCGCTCAGAGGCCGGATCGCTGCGATCTTGACGCCAGGGCACGACATTAAAGGTTCATTTGGAAAGCGCTGTACAAAAGCCAGACCTTGATGTCAAGGCAGAGTACAGAGCGAATTCAACTCTATTCAATCGTGCATTGAGTTCAATAATAGAAACCTAAGACTGACCTCGCCATTCGCAGAATTTTCAATTACGTCTTTTTTGTCCTCGCGTGGGTGTTTGCTCGAAAAGCTTTTTTTTCCTCCCAGAAATGAGCAACTGTTTGTGAAAATCTGTTTTGTCTTTCGAGATTAACAAAATGAGATTTGGCATTCAGGTTTTATATAAACAGAGACGATCTCTGATGGCTTTAATGACTCCAGGCGAACGCAGCTGAACCAGAGCCTGGGACACAAAGGCTCGTCTGTTTTACCGCTGACATTTGAACGCGATCCTCGTGAGCGTCGCAAAAACTACTGTTATTGTTGAGATACAATGTCATTGAACGGTTTAATAGCAGTTTAACAACCCAGGAGCAGTTAACAGATGGCTAGTTTAATATCAGAGCGTGTAACCGAGTTAGGCTACATGTGTGAAAACGAAGTGCACTTTAGCATACTTATTATGGACATAATATGCATAAACAACAAACAAAAAATGCTTACGTTTTCCGACACTTAGTTGCATGTTATTTGTAATTAAATGACAATTCATTTAGTAGAGTTAAGTAGGACGTCTTTATATGTGCTTTCATAGCTCTGTTGTTATTGAAATATGGTTAAAGTGTTATGTGTGTCATTTCCACTGAAACTTGTAAGTCATTTGTGTTTTACATGTATTTGTAATGTAATGATGAAGTTGCACATTACATTTAAAATACATTAACTTAACCTCCTGAGACCCTGCATCCTCATATGAGGACACTGTATTTTAGTGAATTTCTCTGAGTCTGCATGTCCTGTACAGAGCACTTTCAGGGCTTTTCAGAGATACTCAATGCTTGGATGTTTCACCATGACCACTCCCTCTCCTTGGTCTTCAAAAATGTCTAATATTAATTTAGTGACACTCTTATGAAAATATGATAATATTTTGTAATTATCTTTTAGATCTGACTAATTTTAAACTGTGTGTCATAAATCAACATCTCAGGAAAATGTTATGGGGTTTCAAATCGAAATGTGACTTTCTGTTACGAAACTGGACGTTGATTTTATACATGTCCTCAGTTGAGGACACCGGGACAAAAAAGCATGTTTATTATGCGTTTTGGAAGACACAACAAATGAATAGGGAAGATATTATATTTCAATATTCCTATTCATTTTTTTCATGACATGTTGCCCCAAAAACACAATAATATGCAAATTCAATGTAGTTTATAGATGCATTGTATATAATGAGAAAACCTGTTTATGGCCATTTTACACACGTTTTGCAAAAAGAAAAAATGGTATATGAAATCATTCTGTTATAACATAGTTGAGACTCATATTTATACAAAGTTTGGTAAAAACAATTTTTAAATAAATAAATCCTGAAAACTAAAAAAGTATTGGTGATTTAAAAAAAAAATCTGTTGTTTTTGCCTATGCATGTTCCCTATGCATGTGATATCAATTAGCACACTACAGTTAAAATGATAATTATGCACTCTTCTTTTTCTCAAGGATAGTAGCAGAGGTGTGGTGCAATAATAGAGATGTTCTTTGATAGAAATGATTGACATTCATACAGAAACTCTTTTCATTCTTTCCTTCATTCATTCATTCGATTCAGCGGTGTGAATGAGTGGCAGCTCATCTAAAACACACATCCTGTTTCCTGTTTCTCTGTGCAGGTCATATTCGAGGCAGAGGTGACAAACGGCAGAAGAGGTTTCATCGCCATTGATGACATCCAGGTGCTCAGTTACCCATGCGGTGAGTCGGTGTGTGTGTTATTGTTTGGGATGGTGTGATCTAGTAGTTAAAAGTCTAGACTGTTAAAAATGTCCAAACCCCACAGACTATCATCATTGTGTCCTTGTGTAAGAGACTTAACCTCAGGTTACTCAGGAGGACAGTCCCTATTATTTAAAGCAACTGTGATTTCCTACAACTCACACTCTTGTGCGTCTTTTAGCTGACTGTGCTTATTAAACTGGAATAGAAGGATAAATATATTCATTAAGGACGCATTAAAGTGACAGTAGACATTTCTACCCAAGTAAAGAAGTAATAGATTTAAAATGCATTTATTTTATACTAAATATAGCTCAAACCTATTAACATATTTACTGACATATCGCCTGAGACTTACTGATAGAACAATTGTAATTAAACTTTATTTGGAGTACTACTTGTGCACAATGCACATTTCACATTTTTAATATGTTTTAATGTCACTAATGATGAAGATTGTATGACCTCTAAATATTATTGGTCTTTAAATGCAAAATATTTCAAGTGTACCTAAAGTATACTTGCAATAGTTCCACTTTAGCACAATCAAATATACTTAAGTATATCTTTAGTTGGACTTCAACACTACTTCTGCACAATTAAAGTGCATTAAGTAGTAAAATTAGTTGTTCCAATTTAGCAGACATTAAACATGCCTGTTTAGTATACTAGAATTACAATTGCAAGGTATTTTATTAAGTACATAGTATCTAAATGTATTTATAGTAAACTTAGCATGAAATAAATGCATTTTAAATACGTTTTAGTATACTTATTTTTCACTAGGATAATAAAGGATTGTAAAAGATTTCTAGTTCAAATTAATGCTTTATTCTAATTCTAACGCTATATTCTTTTGAACTTTCTATTAAACAGAATCCTGAGAAAATAAAATGTATTGGGCTTTCCACAAAAATATTGGGCAGCACAACTGTTTTCAAAATTGACGTTAATCAGAAATATTTCTTGAGCAGCAAATCAGCATATTAGAATGATTTATGAAGGATCATGTGATACTGAAGACTGGAGTAATGATGCTGAAAATTCAGCTTTGGTCACAGAAATAAATTACGTTTGAACTTAGATTCACATGGAAATCAGTTTTTTCAACCTGTAATAATATTTCACAATATTACTGTTTTTATTGTATTTTTGATCAAATAAATGTAGCTATGGTGAGCATAAAACAATAAAAAAAAACACAGGCCCCAAACTTTTAAATGATAATGTATGTGTAAAATATTCATGGTGGAGCCAGTGCCAATATTAGTAGAGAAAAAGAAGCAGTTGGAGCAGATGCTGACAAACACACTAGTAATGACAGTAAAAATGTTTAAAACTGTTTGCACTACACAGTACAAAAATGATACAGATGCCATTTCATATTAAATCCTGCTTTGAAATGATCCTTTGATCATTTTCTAAAAGTGAATTATTTCCAGCGAATGAGCAGTACCGTCATGAGCATCATGTCAGCAGCGGCGAGTGTTTTTATAGGCACGTCAGCAGTAAAGAGCAGCGCGATCAATAACTGATCAGAGAGGGCAGTATTAGCACAAACAGTAAATAAGTGACACGGAGAGTTGCCATCCTCTCTGACACGTCTGAGCCCTGCACATTCTCTGATATATAATTAGCCCTTATTACACGCCAAGTACTGCACTTAACATGAAGCGTTTAGGGGTCGAGTGACGGCACAATCGGCAGACGTGCGCACGCTTGCACTTCAGCACTCCAAATGCCAGCAATGTACATATAATTTTAAGTGATTAATATTTTGTCATCCAGCGAAGCGTCTTTCCAGGTTAGCGCTGCGCGCGTGTGGATTGTCTGTCTCATCTGCTGGCTGGGATCAGAGCTCAGCCCTGATCACGGAGCAGGTATTCCCAATTAACAGCTGGTCCGTGGAAGCGCGGGGATTACTGCCACTAGCAACGTGGATTATATTCCCCCCGAACGCTGCTAATAAAGCTTCAGCTGATCACGAATGACATCTTATTAAGATGATGCAGGAAGAGAGGAGATGAAGGAGCTTTGTTGTACATCGGTTGTGTTGCTGTGCAGGAGAGTTTCCTGCAGTAAAAGTGCATTTATTTTGAGGGCTTCCCATCAGAAAGTCATGTGTTCCCGCACGCTTCAGCTCATATCCGGCTTTCATAGATACAACACCGACTGACACCTGCTTCTGCTGGACTTGTAAAGATCATCTGCGCACACTAAAAAAACATATTTGTTTTCCTCATACCTCCTTGGACTATATTTCATTTGTTTTTTCATTCACATCCACGTATTTAGCAGACGCTTTTACCCAAAGCAACTTACAGAAGAGGAAAAAGCAATTTGTCAACGCAATGCCAAGTTTATTAGGCAACAAGATTAGGATGCCAGCTAGAGAAGAGGAGAAATGCAGAGAAGAATTAGTCATCAGTTTCATTACAGAAACAATGAAATGCATTTGTTTGTTTTTTAGGTCATTTATCTTATATAAGTTGAATATGTAATAAATCAGATTTTTTATACACTCTATTTTTCCTCTAAATTGTACTTATACTGTCAGTACTCTTTTTACAGTTTCTTACCAAAAACTTACCATTTTGCACCCTTTCTATGATCCTTAGTAAATTTTTTGTGAACTTTTAGCATATAGATACTGGCCATTCTTATGAAACACTCTACATAGGACCAGCGGTTTGGAGAAAGCCTTCTAGCTGCCTTCTTGTAGCTGAAACAGTAGAGCGCTGCACAACGGAGTTATGGGTTTGATTCCGAGGGAAAACAAGAGCTGATTTAAGGCCAATTTTATTAAACAGGGCGAATTAGTATGAAAACACAATCCCATAAAGAGGCGTATAAAGATCTGCAGTTGATGATCGACTGACAATGAGCAAATTAGACAGACAGACACAGATCATTTCTATAATGACCAACGCAATCTACCGTATGCAGTGATTTAAGACAAGCTTTTTTAGGTGTTAAATAATGGTGCAGATACCAGTAAGTTGACTACCGCAAATCACCTTGCACAACCCCTGGCAATAATTATGAAATCACTACACTTAGAAGATGTTCACCCAAAGCTTTTACTTATATTCGTTTATTTGTAGATTTTACAAATAAACGAATCACAGATATGACACAGAACAATTTTTGTTTAATTATTCAACACTCTAGTTATGTGAAACATACCTCAAACAAATGAAATTAAAATAGTTGAATTAATGGAAAATTATTTTCCATATCAAGTAGAGGGGAAAAAAATTATGGAATCATTCAATGTTGAGGAAAAAATTATGAAATCAGCTTGTAATTTGTATCTTTGAAACAAATATCTAAACATATCTAAAATGCTAAGTCAGCAGTTGAAAGAGAGCGCTTACAGAGTTGGCTAATTGTAAGGAAACATGTCCCCAGCAAGAAAGTTGTCAGTTGAAATGATGGAAAGGATTATAAAACTCCTTCAAGATGGAAATCCATCATGGATTTTGATGAAAGAAGTTGGGTCTTCCCAGTCAGCTGATTTTAAAATTTGGTGTAAAATGTACAGATTGAAATACAAACACATACAGGCAGATCAAGGAAGACATCAAAGCATCAAGATAGAAAACTCAAAGCAATTTGCCTTGAAAATGCACAACGAAACAAATGAAGAACAAATGGGTGGAAACAGGAGTCGATGTTTGTGACATAACTGTAAGAAACCGGCTAAACGAAATGCGATTTACATATAGAAAGGCAAAATGAAAAGCAGCATTAACACATAAACAAAAGAAAACAGAATTAGAGTGGGCTAAAGAGAAGATGTCATGGAGTGTGGATGATTGGATGAAAGCGATATGGAGTGATGAATCACAAATCTGCAGTGAGCAAGGAGATGAGGCTGAAACTTTAGTCTGGTGCCCTTCTAATGAAATGTATAAAGATGACTTCCTGAAGAATACAATCAAATTTCCCAACTCATTTATAATATGGGGTTGCATGTCAGGTAAAAAAAAAACAAAAAAAAACAGGGGAAATGGCTATCCTTACCTCAACAGTCAATTCACAGGTTTACATTAAAACTTTGGAGACTTTTCTCATTCAATCAATAGAAAAGAAGTTTGGTGTTGATGTTAGTGTGATAATGTACCTCGCCACAGAGCGAAGAGTGTTAAAGCTTTTCTTCAGGAAAGGCATATCAACTCAATGACATGGCCAGCAAACAGTCTGTATCTCAATCCGACGAAAATGTATGGTGGAAATTGAAAAAAACTGGTCCATGACAAGGCTGAAGAATATTGTTTTTTATCAGTGTCCATGCCCTAAAAAATTCTGGCCGTCATAAGTGCCAGAGGAGCAGCAAGTATGATGATTCCATCATTTTTTCCTGTACTTTTCCTGTACTGGAAAATATTTTTCCATTAATTAAAAGAGTTTAATCTCATTTGCTCGAGGTATGTTTCACCAAAATGATGAAGTAAAACATTTGGGTGAGCAACATCTAAGTGTGGTGATTCCATAATTTTTTTGCCAGGGGTTGTATGATCTATATCAAAGTCCCTTTAAGGCAAGTCATTTCACTCGGCGGCTTCTTTAAAACGTCTCTCGGGCATGCAAGTGCAGCTCCTGTCTCTTTGAATGGGGAAACGTCAAATTCTCCAAAACTGTTCACCAAGCATACGATTAAATTTCATATTTGAAATATGACAAGAACTGCCTTATAAATATTGTTCCTAATGCTCCAATAGCGTTAACAAAAGCGTATTTTTCAGGTTAGATCAGCCAGTGCGCATGTGCAGTACTGAGCGCACGTCTCAGAACGCTGACTGTTTCTATAGCAACGGGACTTCTGAAGGCAGCTGCAGTGACGCGCTGACTTTACTAGTCAACGACTGGCTCTTTCATTAAGAGGACGGGTCTTCACGGCCATAATGAGTGTTGCATCTTTCCCCATTCAAAACTATACGAGTGACAAGTCTTGGGTATTCTATAGTCTTTGTCTATATGATCCTTCTTTAAATTTTGCATCTGAAATGCAGACTCCTACAAATGCATATGCAATAAGGTCAGCTGCAACATTAACTGTCTGCAGCTTTTTATCGCTGCGTGTCTTTAGTAAATCCTGAGAGTAGTTTGCACACTCTTAGAAGAAAAAAAAAAAGATGCAAAAGCTGTCACTGTGGAGATACCTTGTCAAAAGCTATACTTTTGTACCTTTCAGCTACTAATATGTACACTTTTGGGACCAGCATAGACTGTTTAGGTACAAGGATATGCCTTTTGAAAAGGTACCGCACCAGCAACAGCTTTTGTACCTTGTTTTTTTCTGTGTGCAAACTGCGTAAATCTGCCCCTAAATGTGTTTCGTGAATGCACTGAAAGTCACTTTGGATAATGTAAATGCAAAATTGATGGATAGTCTAGCATATATATATTTTGATTTCATGGAGTTTCTAAACAGGCAATTTCCATCTCTCTACCTTTAAAATTGTGCATGTAAATCGCTCGTGTTATGATTGGACGACTACTCTGCATGTAAAATAAGCTTGTAGAGCTCAAACTGAAATGTAAATGTTGATGGCTATGTGTTATTGTCAGTAAATGTTCTGGGTAGACTGGAGAGGATGCGTAGTCACACAGTACTTTTAAAATACACGAGATCTGCATCTTCTTCTCCTTATCTCATTGTTCCTCTCTGTGTGTTTCTAACCACAGATCTGCCAAATGAACACTCAGTCTAATTAAACTAGAGAGAGAGCCAATGAAACACTGACAGAGAGGAACAATCTACACACAGTTTTACTTTCAGAGCCAGATGGGAGAAGATGTTGCGATTGGTTTGGTTCATGAATCACAACTCTTTTATTGGAGAATTATCTGGAATCAGATAATAAAAAGAACTGATGATGTTGATCTTGTAACTGCTCACTGTTTCTGTCTGTTTCCTTCCTGTGACAAACGTACTACTACAAAAGTCTTGATCAGGGGCACAATAGTGATAGTTCAGAGGTCTGAAACCTTCAACCACCCCACCAGCACTCAATAATAAACCATCTGTTTAACCTGTAGCCAGCAGCCTGCTGAATACTGTGCGTCAGTGCATGTACTGTCTAATTGGTTGAAATCTTTTTTTATTCTTCCTGCATTAATGTGCCTGTTCTGGTAGTGTTCAGCTCTGGTTAAATCCAGAAGCTTTAGTATTACGGTATTTGAGAGCTAGAATTTCACGTGTTGCTGTCTTTTTTTTCGAATGCAGATAAATCACCTCACTTCCTGCGTTTGGGGGATGTGGAGGTGAATGCCGGACAGAACGCCACGTTCCAGTGCATCGCCACTGTCCGTGATGCCGTCAACAACAAACTCTGGCTGCAGGTGGGACAGTCTCAACACACACACACACACGTACTAAAACGTTATTATTGCCTGTAAAATTCACACTTTAGTCCATTCATAATTTTTCACATCAACACCAAATGATATGGAAAGTGTTTAGCCCTTCCTGCAAAAAAACGTTTTTACACTTTTGGGATAATATTTTGAAGAATGTTTGTAACCAAACAGTTTCTTGAGCCCATTGACTTCCACAACATTTTATTTTTTTCCACTTTTTGGTTACCTGCATTTTTCAAAATATTGTATTTTGTGTCCCTTTAATTGCAAACTGAATGCAATGTATTTAAATGAAAATATTATAGAAATACTTACATTTATAGTGTATGCAATAAATTGAACTTTAGAATGTTTTTGACCCACTTAAGTAGGACTACATTTTCCAGTACATTTTTAAAAAATATTGAAATATTTTTGAAATATGAACTGCTAAATGTACTTGACACTTGTTACTGAACACTTTAATTTCTGTTGAAACCTGGTATGTCATATATTTAAATATATTTGTAATTACACATTTGTAATGATGTTGCAATTTAGAATTTACCTTATGAACATATTAAAACATTTAAAATTTACTTTAATAATTAAAAAAAAAAGTAAAAATTACTTTAAATGCAAATAATTTTAATTTAACACTGTTACAATATGCACTTCTTAAAAATGTACTGAAAAACTGTCATAAAAGTGTCTCTCTCATTTAAGTCATTTAAGCAGTCTTTTTTTAAAGTCCAGTTTTAAAAATATTTAAAATATACTTGAATTCCACATCCACATCAAGCGCACAGTTAATGCACTTAGATGCACTTCTTTTTCGTAAGGGTTTGATGTAGTATTGTTTCCCCCTGCTGTCTGTGACCTATCAAAACATAAGCTCTGACTGGTTTTTGAGTTTTGACCCGTCAGTTGAGGACCGTTGAGCTAAAGCTCAAAAAGTGTTTTAGCACAAGCCGTGCTTTAGATCAGACCAAAGCTCTCAGCGAGACGAGCTTCACCCTAATTGGCTGGGAATGTCAAGTTCAGGATGTGCGCTAGCAAACAATTCTGCTGTTTTTAAGTTTGATTTCGCAATAGTCAAAGAATTGCATCATTTTTGGAAGCTATATCCCATATTCATGGTCAACGGGTATATATAACCACAATTACTAATCAAGCAGCTGGAGAGAGACGCGCGCTTCATTAAAACCGAGCCTGTCACAGAGACGGCGTTTCCTCTCGCGCCCCTCAAATTTACCCACTTTATTCATCCTGAAGGAAAATCCTGCTCTCCTAATGATATCAGCGTCAGCTGCGTTTTCGTATCTCGCGCTGAGGCGAAGCCCTGCCGCTGACCTTTGATTTCGATTAAACAAATGAGAGACCTTCACTTTCTGAGAAGACAAAGTGCGCTGGAGACGCAGCGATAGATTGAGTGAGAGGAAGTGCCTGACGGGGTGGTAAAGTGTGTAGGAGAACTGACCTTTTCTGCTCTGATACATGAGGAGGTGAAAAAATGAAAAAAGCAAGCGAGTGCTGGTGTCTGCAGCGCTTCTGACTAATAGGAGACGGCAGTGTTAAAGAGGCTAATGAATGATGGTCTGTAGCGCACGCTCTCACACTTCACTCACACAGATCGCCTGTGACACTGACCGCCGTCCGTCACGGATTCACTCAAGCATATCACTGGAGCTTCACCGCTCATGTGTATCTGATCCCACCGAAACAACCCTAACCCTTCAGATCTGCTCGTGTCACAGCGTGTGGCCTTATGAAATGAAGACACTTATCTGCATTTAGGTTGTTTAACAGATACATGTTACAGCATTTACTGTATACAACAACTATAAGAAAGCAGTAGCACAGTATCATCTATCACTGTTGTTCAGCTATGGCTTATAGTGTCTACAAATCCTGAGGAAACACCACAGACTTAATTCAAGCATATCGATCACTCAAAAGCAACTCACTCACAGATCATTTCTGCTTATTTCATTTTATTTTTGTACTGTGGATTGTTTTCTCATCCATATTTTTAGCCTCCAATAGCTGAACAACACTACCAGAGCTACCAGAAAATATAATATACATAATATATAATATAAAACAATATATAGTAATGATATATATGTATATATATATATATATATATATGTATAGTATATTATATAGTAAAATATAATATAGTCTGCAGATTTCATATCCATTTCATTTTTAAGCACAAAATATGGAACACTGTAAATATTTACACAATTTGGATGAATTATGACATCCGAAGCAGTTATAATGAGGCCAAATGACTGGATTCAATCAGTTTTTAATTTTCATCTCTCATGTCGTCATATATAGCGGCGTAACGGAGAGGACATTCCAGTGGCGGAGAAGAAAAACATCAACCACAGGAAGTTTGCAGCATCTTTCCGACTGAGAGAAGTGACCAGTCAGGACCAAGATCTCTACCGCTGCGTCACCCAATCAGAGAGAGGATCTGGCGTCTCCAACTTTGCTGGGCTCATTGTCAGAGGTAAGGACTTGTTTTGTTATTTATGCTCATATTGTATTTTTCTGTATTTTAAAATGCATAATTTAGACTCTTAAGATCTGATTGGATGAGCCATTGTATGCCAAACATCTTCCCAAGTCTGTAATGAGAATAGTTTATAAATCAGTTTTCTACAAAAGAGAAGCATTTCAAAAAAGAACTTTCTCTGTGGTTTTCTGATAGAATCTGATAGAAAAGCTCTATGGTTTAACAAGGGGAAAAAAATAAATTAATAATAATAATAATAATAAATAAATAAATAAATCTTAGTGTTTTAAATGTACTGTTGTTATTTAAAATAATAATAATAATAATTATTATTATTATTATCTAAAATAAATTATTATTAAATGCTTTAGAGTTCAGCAGTATTATAGTGACATTTATTTGTTATAATTATAATATAATAATAATAATAATTCATTAAAAAATTGCATGTTCTGCCTGTTTTTTTTTTTTTATGACAGAGGGCATATACAATTACATGGCAGGTGAACAATATTTCTGGCTATTAAAGGAGAAGTCCACTTCCAGAACAACAATTCACAAATAATTTACTCACCCCCTTGTCATCCAAGATGTTCATGTCTTTCTGTCTTCAGTCGTGAAGAAATTATGTTTTTTGAGGAATGTAGTTTAAATGCAGCTTCAAAGGGCTCTAAACGATCCCAGCCGAGGAAGAAGGGTCTTATCTAGCGAAACAATCGGTCATTTTTTTCGGAAAATAAAAATTTGTATACTTTTTAAGCACAAAAGCTGGTGTAGCACAGACTCTGGGATGCGTGTTCACGACGCTACGTACTATTGAATCACGTCGAAAGGTCACGAGGAAAGTAGGTGGAACTACAGACCCAGTGTTTACAAAGCGA